>JADANM010005263.1:1987813-2010381 GCA_026213755.1 Eurema hecabe | reverse complement strand
TAAACCTTATACTTTAGCCATAGAACTCCTTTTTCCTTGTATTTTTTGACAACAAAGACGGCACGTGCGATTCCGTATTTCGACGCAAACTTCTTTAGTTGCCTGCAAAATGGCGATGTTACTGTATTCTGTGTTTTGAGTTCGGAAGTCTTTTGTAAAGCCAAAATGATGCTCTTTGTTCGAGATTTCACTGTTGAGGGTATCTGGGAAAGTTCATATGAGATTTGGATGTAAATACGCTGAACTAAGCGCTGAGCAAAAATTTAGCAACTTCTCGAAATGGTTGGTTTATTCCGAATAGTGGTTGGGTTTACTTTGAACCGTTTTATTTGGGCGGACTATAATCTTTATGAAAACAACGCATGAACATGCAAGCAGTTAGCAGTTGTCAATTCTTCAATAATATGTAATAAGGGTTATTACAATTTATTGGGTAGTATAGCTCTTTAGAGAAATGTGTTTTTAAAACATATTCCAAAGCATGCATTCAACTGGAATTTATCGGAGTACGTAATATTAAAAAAAAACTTTTGACCATGTAAATTTTCTTTAATCTAATGATATGTAATAATATGATTCATTACTTTAAGATGTTGAATACTATACGAGAAATAAACCTACATATAATAATACGACCTGATTATTTATTATGTATCCAATGTTTTGTGATGACGAGCCATTTTCGGGTGTTCTACCTTGATAAAAAATGCAAATAAGCAGCCAGAGTATCATGAAAGCTTTGCCGATAACTTCTTTAACTAGTAGAAGAGAAAAAAAGGATTTATAAAAAAGAGGAATAGTATGTAGAAGAAGAGTATGTAGAAATGAAAGGTAGGAAGGGAAACATGACCAAACCCAGTACAATAATCTCTTTAGAGATGTTGTTATTAAAGACAGTTTTTTAGGACAATCTCAATGTCTTTATTGCCATACTAATATTTCTGCCTTCTCAATTAATCCCTAGTTTCTAAGAGCATATTACAATCGATTTCCAATAGTGATGTTTTTAATTTCAGATAGAACGGATATGTGCTAGCCCGAGGGTAACAAGGAGTTTATTTGAAATCAACTGAATGGCCATTCTATGAACATCGAAGTAAGTAAGGGAATTGTCTCGCATGTTCTAGAACGTGGAAGAACGTTCCAGAACATTTATTATGACGATATAATAATTGCAGTTGGAAGTGTAGAACTTAAAATCTTTTTGTTATGCTTTTAAAATGCTTGAAGATTAATATAAGATTTGAGAAATAAGTCGTTTCATATTTTTTTTGTTTTTTGACTCATTTAACTTGTAAGAATTGCTTTCTGTATCGTTTTTAGGTGAACCCAGTTAATTAAGATACGTCATTTCATTGTAATTTTGTTGAACTGTCTTTAACTTAGCTTAAGTAAAACGAACTTTGACTTTGAATGATTTCAAATTGAACGTCCACTTTCACTTCTATTTCCACTTCCGTTTTGAATTCGACTTTGACGGTTAATTTTTTTTTTAATTTATTTATTAAGAACTTTTTTTTACAGTCGTCTTATGAGCTAAAACAGAGCCCCACAAAACTGTTTTCACAGTTGATGGTGAGTGTGATTGCTAAAAATCTTATTATACTTGATTATTGCGTACATATCTTAGGTTACAGTTACATATAACTAGCTGTTGCCCGCGACTCCGTCCGCGTTTACTTTCATAAAAAAATATTCCCCTGGAAACTGGATAAAAAGTATCATATGTCCTTCTCCAGGTTCTTAACTACATCCCCACCAATTTTCAGCCAAATCAGTTGAGCCGTTATCGAGTTATAAATGGTGTAACTAACACGACTTTCTTTTATATATATAGATAATATTGTTTTATTAATGACATTACATTTACAGTTATTTGGTTATATGTCATCATATGGTAATATCATCTGTCAAGAATTAATGTTAATCTCTGATACACAGACCACATGTCTTAATCCCGAGATCAAACCTTTGTAATTAAGAAAAGCCATTCCTAGATCTAATAAATCTATCCGAATAACGAAACTCCTCAGTTTTAAAAGCAATACAAGTTCACTGTGGAAAGTTCTATCGAATTATTTATTAATAAAGTTTGTTGCAACAGTCCGGAGTACAATGTTGCTGAATTAAAAATTGATAACGAAAGTACGGGAAAGCTAAAATTGACTTACAAGTTACAGTATATCTTTAATCTCATCTTATTTTGCATAGTTTTTTTTTTCGCTTTATTCTACCTACTAACCTATGTATGTATGCTTATATCTTTTAAAGTACCTAAAAGCTTTTCATTATTTTTTCCTGTCTTTTTTTAACTATAAACCAGCCCCGGCTTTCTTCTTGAATCAGTCTATATATTATTAAATTCGCTTGAAAATCGGTTGTGTAGTTTTAAAGACATAAGCATACATGAGGACAGACAGAAAAAAGCGACTTTGTTGTATTTACATGACGACAGAGAGCAACTATATCTATATAAGTGATCTACACATACAAAAGTATGTTTATTAAATCTATACATGTAATAAAAATGTGACGAGTCGCTGTCTGTACATGGAAGATATATGAGAAAAAATATTATAGGAGACCTTTATTAACGCAATAGAACCCAAAACAATGATTTTTGAAATTTTTGTCTGTTTGTCTGTTTGTGCACGCTAATCCCAGAAAAGATGGGGTTTTGAATGATATATTGTGTTAAACTTCACTTAACATTTAGTGCTTAATTTATGTCAATCGGTTGATAAATAAAAAATTTATGGCAATTTAAACAATCACGTTGAACTCGCTAAACTCGCAAAACTCGCTCGTTAGGCATTTTCAAAAATGCTGCCCAAAGTCACTTTTCTACGCGGGCGGAGTCGCTGGCACAGCTAGTCAAATAATATATGTAATTCAAAGGTGACTGACTGACATAGTGATCTATCAACGCACAGCCCAAACCACTGGACGGATCGGGCTGAAATTTGCCATGCAGGTAGATGTTATGACGTAGGCATCCGCTACAAAACGATTATGATCAATTCGACCCTCAAGGGGATAAAATAGGGGATGAAAGTTTGTATGAAAAACAACGCGGGCGGAGTCGCGAGCAACAGCTAGTTAAGTAATATAATACGAATATATTGTAATTCCATTGTAATTTGTAGAAGCAGCGACGCCTTAGGGGCCTATAATTTATATCCACAAATCACTCCAATATAATTTATGTAAGACGCTCCCAGTTATTATGTATCTATTGTCTGTTCATAAAATTTTGATATCTTAATTAAGCGTGTAGGTGTTGCCTTGGGATGTATCATTCAAGTTGTATATGTTCAACTTGTTGTGTAATATGGCTTTACTCGATTTGAAATTTTAAAAGTCATCGCTAATGGTCATAGTAACGAATGTCCTTTAGTAAATTTTATACCTTTTATAATTTATATTGTATTAAAATATTATAATTATTAATTACTATGACATGATTGAATCAATCGTTAAGTTTTTATCGTGTCTACAAAATATATCGTTACCGTGATTCAAATTAAGATCTTGAGCGTAAATTAACAACAAATAAAATCCAATACCATATCATACGAAATAACAAAAATGCTGCAAAACCCTTCGTGCACAAGTCCGACTCGAAAAAAAACTTTTTTTTGTTATTTACCGCAGAATAAAGTGTACAAAAAGTCACAGTTATCAATTTGTTTCGTACGCGCATCTGCATACCAGTCCTATAAAATCTCGAACTTCATCATGTTGTAGCAACCGCTACAAATGCGCCGAGTTCTGAATCGCGGTTAAGATATTTGTTAAAGACTAAACTTTACCACCCTGCACGTCACAGGCTGCAATATCATCCGCACCACCTTGGCAGCTGGCAGTCAACCACAATGCGTTTTAAAAGATACATTTTGCCACTGATTCATTACGACTCGTGCTTCAAGAAAAGAGCGTACATCTTTTTAAAAGGTCGGAACCCACTCCAGAGCTGTCAAGCTCTGCGAGTGATCACGGGCGGCGATGACCACTTTCCATGAGGTGGCTTGCTTGCTCGTTTGCCCTCTATGTTGTAAAAAAATACAACTTTTCGACATCAAACCATTAGGGACCAGTCAGTGAATCGAATTTTCGAGGATTCTCTATTTGGTTATACATTTACAACATTCCTCCACCAAATTAATACAACAGTAGCCAGCATAGACGTATAACGCATAGACTGATAGTCCCTTAATAAATCAGTCCGACGTAAGTGAAGCTAAAATTGTATACCTACATGTAAATATAAAAAGCACCTTTTTGTACTCGATAAAGTAAAATAAGTGTAAAAGAAGACATGTACGAAAAACATGCGAATTATGATGCGATGTCCTGCGGGGACGATCTATGTAAGTAGACAAAACTGTCTACTTTTAAATGGCATCTCTTTGCGTGCAAATATTGCAGGTCTTTGTGTTATTTCGCGGAAGAGTCTGCGAAGGTAACCAGGATCCCCGCTCGCTGTGGCAGAACGATTAACAGTGGGGTTTTGGTCGGTAGAAGTCCGACATAACCTATGGTCCTTCCCCGAGATCTATGGGTGGGTATCCTATGAGGATTTCCCCACTATAAAGAAAAGGTCTTCGTGTTATCATTCTATGGTTACCGGTTTCAAAAGTCGCCCGTGTTTTCTCTAAGTATGCGACGGGCTTTATACCGAAACACCAAATTAATGTTCTCCCAGCAATAAATTATAAAGACCTATAAAGTTTATTATTAAAATAATGTGAGAGCCGTTACTCTTGCGCGACATTGATTGTGGTCAGTTCTCGGCTTAATTTATAACTGGGTTATAAAATGAAATCATAAACTTATTATAGTATGTTTGAATACCGCGTTTGTTACCTTATAGGTATGACTAGTATTTCTTTACGTAGATGGATGTATGGAATTGTTTTTTTTAATGGCGAAGGTAAATTTAATGGCCTTATCTATTAGTGAGAAGGGAAAGAATTAAAGAGAGTTAACGAAATGAGTTTCAGGTGCCCCGAACGAAACGCAAACCAAAAAGGAGATAAGAAGGGGGGGAGAAGGAGAAAAATAGACTCGCCGGTAACAATGGAAGACCTCGTCCAGTAGGTAGTATATATACTATCACGAGAAAATATCATAAAATTTTGAAAGCTTTTGAATACAATACAAAATAATTAAATTTTTTAAAGTATTATAAAACATAAAAATATATTTTGCACTGTTTCTCTTTACGTATATCTGTAAATTTTATATAAGTATTCCTTGTAATTAAATTTTCGTTACAATTGTTTTTAATAGAAGCTTTGTAATGTCACTTGATTTATTTAGTAAAACAAGATTCGGTACTCGGAATGGGCGGTGAATAGAAACGCCTTAAGACATTTAAAATATTTTATTAAAGTTCTTGCTGAATTATTTAATTTGTTACAACAACAATATTTTGTTAAAATAATGTTTTAAAATCACGAACAAATTAGAAAAGATTGATATTATTTAGAAAAATATTTATTTATCAAATTTGTCCCGTAGAATTTATTTATATTATACTAGCTATTGCCCGCGACTCCGTCCGCGTGGACTTTCATATAAACTTTGACCCCTTCACCCCTTATAATCCTTTTTTCCAGTTAAAAAGTAGCCTATGTTTTATCTCAGGCTCTAGACCACCTGTACATCAAATTTCATTACAATCGGTTCAGCGGTTTGGCCTTAAAAGCGTAAAATTATAAAAAATGTCAACCCCTCCGTTTTTAAAACAAGTAGCCTATGTTCTTCCCCAGGCTTTAGACCATCTGTGTACTTAATATCGTTCGAATCGGTTAAGTAGTTATAGCGTAATGGACAGACAGACAGACAAACTTTTGCATTTCGGTCGTTTGTAAAATATAGTTAAAAAACAACTAGTTCTCCACAGCCTATCCTCATCTTAACCTACGTCCACAGTTGCATCATAAAATTCCTTAACTAATTGATATCTCTTGTGAATTATCGATTCCAACCTCAGATAAACATCTAATCTTATCTATGAACAGTAATTTATTACCGCCATTTGGGTATAAAACTCGCCTATACGGGTTTATAGCTCGATTATTAACCGTTTCATTTGCTATAAACCGCGACTAATTAGTTTAAATTAAAGCTAAATATATAATTAACTGGCTGCCGCCGCGACTTCGTTCACGCTGAACCTATCGTACCTGTCACATTATATCCTACTAGCTGTTGCCCGCGACTCGGTCCGCGAGGACTTTCATATAAACTTTGACCCCCCTTCCCTCCCTTATAATCCTTTTTTCTTAGATTTTTTCATACAAATGTTTTATCCCGCTTACTCCCGTTCCCGTGGGAACGCGAAATGTTGCAATATCCTATTGCAACTAACCTTTAAGTTTACTAAGGTACCTGCATGCCAAATTTCAAGTGTCTAACTTTAGTGGTTTAGATTTTTTATACAAAAGGAATTTCAGGAATTCCTTTCTTAATGCACCTCTATGGTACCTAAGCTATTTCCCTTCCAAATTTCAAGTGTCTACGTTTAGCCGTTTAGGCTGTGCGTTGATATTATGTCAGTAAGCTAGTCAGTCAGTCAGTCAGTTTCTCCTTTTATATATTTAGAAGATACCTACCCATTCTCCCTCTGTTTAAGAATTGGAATTAAGAAATTATGAACTTTAAGGAATATAAAAAATAAGAATTATAGAAATCGCTTTCGATATTATCAACATATCATATATTTGCGTAACTTTGCGTACCATTTGATCTGATACATTTTTATATCAAAGATTAAAAACGTCTTATTATTTGAGATGCTGGGATCTTTAAGGTCCCATCACAGTATATCCTTAACAACACGTTCACCATAATGCTAACTCATTCATAAAGAAGATGGACATAACTACTTCACCAGGCACAAATATAAACTTGATGCGCCTGTTTTTCGACGAAATAAATCAATCAACTCTTCAACAGGGCAAAGTATATCATTTTAAAACTAAATAGCGTTAAGGATCTGAATATTTCTAAGTTCTTCGGACACCTCAAACGCCTGTATTCTGTGGACCGACCCGGGCGAGATTCTATAGTTCAACTCAACGGAATCTCTTTCCCGTACGTTTAAAAGAATTAAAACTATTTTAAGAATATTATTTTTCAATAGTTTCCCTACCAATACATAGTTTTTAGCCAATACATTATAATCTATATTGTCCAAAACAAAAGCAAATACGTGCCATTATCGGGTTATTTATTGATATCCATTGCGAGGCACAATTAAGCAATTATTCTCATATTTTCAAATTAAAGCTGACGCACAGTAAATCCATGGATGTTTCGGAGCGCTCCGGACACAATATCAGCGTACTGTACTGGATGGTGTAAGTTGTGAGATATAGAGGGTAGATGAATAAATAAATAGATACTTTAGGACACTTATACACAGCGCCATCTAGTCCCGCGCTAAGCAGAGCTTCTATTATGGTAACTATATAGCGGATAAATTAAAAATATAATCATACAATATATAGCAACACCCAGATTCCTGTTTTTTATACAAATATATTTTTCGAATATGTGGAGATCGAATCCACGACCCACCGAGCAAACAGCAGCTACTATTGCGCCAGGCTGTCGTCATTTGTTCTCTTATTTTTAATAGATTCATGACGTAAGCCCATTTCTTCCTCTCCGTCTTTGTACCTCCTCTAGTGAGGGAATCAATAAGCCTCAGAAGGCGACAAAGCAAAATAAACGGAATGACATTATTTTTATAACATAGGGGGCAAATCGGCAGGCGAGTAACCTGATGGTAAGTGGTCATCGCCGTCCATGAACACTTGCAGAGCGTGACAGCTCTGGAGTGGATTGCCGACCTTTTAAAGACATTTGACATATCGCAGTGTCACCATTTGACACCCGTTTTCTATAGGACCTTGTAAGGTGTAGGCTTTGTTCAGTAATGTTGATAAGTTTATCCTTATTTACATTGAGCAAAATTTTTTGGAGCAGGGTGCCTCTGTTAAAAAAAATACTACAGTTGTATTTGCAAAATTAAGGTACCTAACCGAACAATATTTTCAACACCCCAAAACCAGATATACGTTATTGTTTTATTTTAACTACGAAAAGTTTATTTATTTATTTATAAAGATACACAATTTTATTGACACATCAATTTATAGCAAAGTAACTTAACATAAAACAATTTAAAAGCTTACAACTTGCGACCCACAAATATATCATGACGAGTCGACTTCCGTAATACGCTTCGTTAATCAATACGGGGATTTAAAATGGTTAATAGCCTCTTTGTTTTGTTGTAAATTCATTAATACCCCTATTTAAATACCAATATCTACTTAACATTCATACAGCGCCCGCAAATGGTCATTCGCTTGAGATATAATGTGATTTGCTTGCCGTTAATATACGATTAATTATGTATTGAAAATATATGAGTCGAAAAACCTATACGGTTCAACGGTGAATACACGTAAGAACGTATAAAAATTGAATAAAAATCGACCATGATTTAATGTGATTTAATGTAAAGAATCTATACTAATATATAAAGCTGAAGAATTTGTTTGTTTGTTTGTTTGTTTGTTTGTTTGTTTGTTTGTTTGTTTGTTTGTTTGTTTGTTTGTTTGAACGCGCTAATCTCAGGAACTACTGGTTCGAATTGAAAAATTCTTTTTTTATTGAATAGACAATTTATCGAGGAAGGCTTTAGGCTATATAACATCACGCTGCGACTAATAGGAGCGAAGATATAATGGAAAATATGGAAAAAACGGGGAGAATTATTCATCTTTGAGGGCTTTCTTTGCGTGCGCTGCGAAAACGGTTCAAGATACAAAAATAATATATATGAAGGAATTATTCCTCTTTAAATGATCTAAAAAAAAGTCCGCGACAGTATATGTCTATCTTCTAAGATTGACTCACTATACCATAATAATATAAATGGATCCGACGGGGACGAAGTTCCGAGCAACAGCTAGTATACTATATGCGTTTAAGCTCTGATATCGCGTAATATAAAACTGTTCCTATTATGTAACCGTTGTAATACTCTAAAATACCCGTGCTGAGCCGGGGCGGGCTGCTAGTTAAAAATAATTAGAATATATTTACGACGACCAGAAGAAGGAGCAAAATTACAGGCTGGGATTTTCAATAAGAATAGGCTGAGATGATGATGATGATGATATTCCATAGTTGATTCATATGCGTGAAGGAGTAACAAACATATACATGCATAGATCATCAAAAACCTTATGATATACTAGCTTATACCCGTGGCTTTCCTCGCATTGAATCAGTTATATAAATGTCTGTAATCGAAAATGAAAAGTGACCTATGTTCATTCTGATACCTCCAAGAATATGTGGATTCTATTGTGGATACTCCCATAATTTCTTTACTATAATATAGTCCTATTCATTATGATCTACTACAATCAGGTCTAGTTTCTATAGTTACGAACTTTTTTTTATAAGATGAAGCTGGAAGACGAGCTGGCCGCACTCCTGATGGTAAGAAAAACGCTAGCCAATGCAGTGCTACAGGGGTGCACTACACCGACGCTCCCCACTTCGAGTCATCAGATGTCAAGACTCATTTGCCCAGTAATCTCGCTGGCTACAGTGCCCTTCAGACTGGAGCACACAGACATTTGCACATCACTGTTCAGGCGGTAGAATGTCTGGCACTGTGGGGGTACCCACCATACTTTACTATATATACTTTCTATAGATACGAAGAAAAATCTTCCAGTCAAACATATATGTATGGAAATTTTAATTCTCATAGATAGTGCATACTTATAAGCTATAGCCCAAAAACCTTCCTACTTTACAAGCTCTAAAAATCCGATTTGAATTCTTCCGTAATCCCCGATCATCGATCAGTTTGTATATATTTTTATCACCTTTGCACAATATTTCAAAAGGGGCCCAGAATGCGTCCCAGGGGTCGGGAATCGACTTCACTTCCCCCTCGGACCCTCTTGCGTTCCGAGAAAATATGTCCACAAGTAAATTGCATTTCCGCTACGTACACAATATTATTTATAGCTCAAACGTGATAAGCTTAAATTATATTGGAAATTATTAAGCACTTTTCGACGGATTTTAGAATGGAAGATAAATTTTCTAAAATTTACTGTGCGTTTAAGATAATTTATATTGTATCAATGATTTACGTAATAGATAGTTTTAAGAATTATAGATCTCATAAGAGACTGTCACAGTAAAAAGTGGAGATATGCAATTAATGCCTACCTTATCTATTTATGTCATGAACCTCTTACATCCTTAGGAGATAGAGCAGTATCGTCTGTCTCGCATGAAATGGTGCCTCTACTGATTAAAACCTACCGGAGTTCTTCCACATACCCTAACGCATACCAAAAAAACAGTTTTCCCCCAAAAAAATAGTTCTACGCCAAAAAAACGAGTTCTACACCAAAAAAACCAACACTATCTATATTTCCCACCTAAAACATTCAATAAACAAAACACTCCCAACTCCGCACTTGGCCACACGAGAACGTGTCAAAATTTACGCCAAAGGGATTTCTATTCAAAATTATTATATTACGAAAATGTGGGATTTTGTGTCCCCGAAAATTGCAACACCTAGCTTGCTTGAATACTTATTAGTGTTGCTATTTTCGGAGCTCGAATTTAAGCCACAAACTCGGTACATATAAATTATGTTGCATGTTTTAGTGGGGAAAACTGCGAATTTTGTATACTTAATTTTTGTGTAGCCTCCCATCTCGTATTTTAATTACTCTCCAGTGTATTATGCTAAAATATTCCGCGGTTTACCGAGTAATAGCTTAAAAATAATATTTATGTTAAAATTGTTTTGTATGTGAAGTAAGTTTTAATTTAGCATTCATTTTAAAATGCGATTAAGTAAAACGTAGATATGAATTAAAATAGTATTTTATTTGCTAATGCATTTTAAGCATGAAACTGTTTAAAAGATTTAAAATAAAATTATTTACATTTTTTTCCGCGTTTAGAAAGCACATTTTTTTGCTATTTAAGTTTAAAAATAATAAATATAAAAATATAAAACTAGTTAAGATATTTGGTCTCAGGATGCTATTTTAAGAATAACGATATATAATAACTTTTTTTTATCTTTATTTTTAGGGCTTTTAGCTCTAAAGCCATGTCAGCCCCATCATCAAAAAGATTACAATAATTACAAATTATTTATATATGTCGATTAAAAATCAAAATAAAAATTTTGCCTGGCTTGATGCCGGATATGCCAACACTGTTTGCAGTGCACCGACATCGAGCCTGTTTATACCTAAATATATAAATAAATATACTACTGTACTGTACATTATATCCTGTTAATAATTTAAAAGAACCTTCTAAAGTTTTTTTTTATTTTCTTGCGACAATACTGACTACATCTATGATTTTGCATTTTCTTTAGAAAAGTCTCCTTATTAAAATTATATACTCAATTAAATGTATCATTATTAATAAATATACTATTAAGACTAAATCTCAAAAGGACTGCAATAAGCAAAACCGATATCTACTATCAACCATTAATTTGTTATAACACCAAGATATTTCAAATTGAATTCGCCGTAATTTTCAATTCGTTTATCAAGTAACGTTGTATAAGTTGCGACTGCTATCTCAAACAGATTCAATTAAGGCGAGCAATAAATTTGTCGCGAAATTTAGCCGTAAATCAGATATCTGGCGCGCGTACAAACTTCAGCTTTGTTAGGTAAATATTGGAAAGAAAAGCGTGTTTTTCTCAAAGGGTGGGTAGATCGCTAACGATAATGAAAAATGAACGAAATAGTTTCATTTCAAATGTTCCATATCATCGATAAAACATGTAGGTGAGTAGGTAAAGGAAATGTTACATTTAAAGGTGACAACACTTATCCTACTTAATATAGTAGAATAAAAACTAGTATTGTAAATAAAACTAAAACCATTTATGACGTAAAAATATGTTACAAGTAAAATATTTAATATGGAGATCATTATCAATATTATCAGGATTGATATTCCATAGTTTTCCGCGAGTTTTCTTCAGTCGCTTTCTCCAGGTTTACGATCGTGACCTCTCGTCACTTTTCTGACTTTCCTGGTCTCTTTGGTCTGACTTTGTAGGACATCGGTTTATTTTTGACGACGACAGGTGTGTAGTTCCTTATGAGTCTGATATGACAAATAATTCCTCCCCGAGGCCATCTTTAATCGTACATAGCTTACAAATTTCACGTTTCGAATCCATCCTATAGTTTCAATCATTAAATCATTCAATCATAAATACCTTTGTAAAACTAGAACCAAAATGTACGGACAGCAAAAAACAGTTATCATGCTAACGGTAGCACTGTACGAAAAACACACTTAACCCTACAGTGTAAACAGTTTAACCCGTCGGATTCCGGATAATTTCCGCAGCATCCGGGCAACGAGTGGCGTTCCGTGTTCCCCGGTTATCCGTCTTGTGGGCTTTAATTGGCTCCACTAACTTCTGCGCTCCTTGAGTGGCGTATCGTGTGAGGTGAGTTGGGGACGTGAAAACTTTAGCTGATGTTAAATTTAACGCTTGATTGGAAGATTCTGGAAAAATATCTGTTGACCTTCGAAATCTTAATATTTATAAATTATGTGTCACGTTGTTTATACGCGATAGACTCCTTAATCACTGAAATGTTTTTCAATTTAATGTGCACACCATGTGCAATTGATCCAACTTAAATGGATAGCTTACATTATGAAATATGCGAGCAAAGCCGGCGCGGGTCGCTAGTAATAATATTTAATATTTCCGATCAGTCTTTATAAGTGCGTTCTGTTGCAAACAATGTTACAGATTCAATGACATTCCATTGATCGAAAAATAAAACATTATACCTACAGAAAATTAAGTTCGTTTTAAAATGTATTAAGTTAACATTGTAACAAACTATGCTAACATTTAGAACAAAATGGCGACGTTATCTTGGTCACGAACGTTATGGGAATTCCACTAAATACAATGACTATATCTTTGTCGTGAAATTATAACAAAAAACATAAATAAATTGACTTAAATATAGCAAATTAATTGACCAACTAGTAGTTAAAAACACTAAAGTTTATTTTTAGGTTTAGCATGTTTTACACGCATATAACACATAGACTATAAGATATACTTTGACTTTACTTTGAATTTGATCGGACTATTTGACTTTGACTTCGACATCCGGATAGACTTCGGTTTTCACCTTGATTCTGAGTTCACAGAGATTTCAACTATGATTTTTACATTGACTTGGCCTAACGTTTCTGAGGCTTAATGTTAATCCATACTAATATTATAAATGCGAAAGTAACTCTGTCTGTCTGTCTGTCTTACCATCAAGCTAAAACTACTGAACCGATTAGAACGAAATTTGGTACGCAGCTGGTCTCGAGCCTGAGAAAGAACATAGGCCATAAAGCCTGAGATATAACTTTTTAACTAGGGTAGGTTCTCCCCCTCAGGGGTCAAAGTTTATATGAAAGTCCACGTGGTCGGAGTCGTGGGCAGCAGCTACTATGAATTAAAAGAAAGCGAAAATGCATCTATACGATTACCTACAGTTTAAAAAAGGTAACCTTAATCAACTTAATACGATTCCAAAACTTTCTGCCTTATATCGAAAATGTTGCTTAATTACAAACAAGCTATATAAATAGCAGATAGTATTGTGCAGTTAATCCGAGCGTCGTCGGGGCTTGGATGCGCACAGAACGTTCTGGAGGGCGGCCAGCTCCATTATCCCTAAGGTTTCGAACTAATCGGCATTATAATTAAGGAGGGTAGCTACAAAAATTCATTAGTATTCTACCCATATACATGCATCGTACAATCTTTACTAATGTATGCTAATCATTGATAGAATTTAGTGGAAGTTAAGTTAGAGAAAGTTAAAGAAAGAAAATAAAACAATACACTAGACACTTAAAAATTAAACAAATCCACGCATATAGTGAAAGGGAAAAACAGCGTTGAAAAGCGTCCGGAAAAGGAATGCCACTCAGCAAGTGTTGCTGCGAACAGCCCCAACGCTGGTTTTTCAGTGGCACAAATAAATTAGAAAATAATTAGATTTTCATAATAACATCTAGAACCGCAATAAAAGCATGCAAGGTTAGCGATTTTAAAGTAGACAATTTTGTCTACTTACATAGATTGTCACGGCAATGCGTCGCATCAAAATTCGTATGTTTTTTGTAGGTTTCAATTAATTCACATTTAAAGGGTAATATTCTTTACCATGCAATATAATCGGTACGCTTGTGCGCGTGTCATTAAGTTACAGTTTTGGCTTCACCTACGGCGGACGGATAAATTATTAAGGGCCTATCCGTATATGCGTTATACGTCTATGATTGTGGGTGTTGTTCCTTTCGTTATGAGACTATCACGTAGCAGTCGGCAACGATAAGAGCATTAACTTGACTCAAAACAAAAGGACAAGTCTAGGCAAGTGTTAGTAGCTTTTCGGAAGTCTTTGAACGGCTGTGGTAGAACTTCGCTTCGACTATATTTATTAACTAGATAGTAGATACGTCTTACGGTTTCACTTAGATAAAATAGGATTTTTTATTTTTATGTAATATAAAGTAAATGAAAATGACCCATAGCAATGTTAAATAATGTTCATGTGTTACAAATACATCCTGAAATTGAGATTATTGGTTAGTACTTTAGATAATTACAAGCCTTGCAAACTTATAATATGCGCTTTAATTTATAAATATACAGGGGAAAGTCTTTTACCAACATTTTGGTGTTAAAGAAAAAAGACAGTGGTTAGGGAACTAATAAATAATTTTCTATCTACATTTATTTATGTTTAATTATATTATTGTATAGTGTCTTGTTTATTTTATTCTTACTTCTTCTATAATGTAGAAAGTGACTGAAGTAACTAAAAAAAGAATCCAGCCAGTCTGAATGAATCTATAATAAATCGACTTATCATTAACTCAATAGGTGGCTTACGAATACATCCAACTATTCATAAAGAAAATTCTCTTGCAAAAATGTCCAGTCTTGAGTACAAGTAAATTAAATCTAATAAATAAACCGATTGGCTCATAATGCACCGCAGAATGTTAAAGAGGAATTGGCTTAGCGGATAAATCATATTTCAGGTGAAATACGATCGCATAAAGCGTTTCCGAAAGCAATTAGTTGCTGTTACGAGCATAGACGAAGGATCTGAAAAAACCGGCCTTGCTCACTGTTGGGGGAAACGCGGCGTTTGTATCGCTGGAAACGCTCGGGGTATTTTATATCGGGTCGCCAATTGTATATTATCAACTGAATCCTTGTAAACTGTTGGCAAAGCAAAATTTAAAGCTAGAGTTAAATTACTTCTAATGGAAAAATTTTATTATAGTATACAAGAATATATTATTGAAGACGAAAGTTTAAAATAATAAATATAACATAGCACATATTATTATGATGACTACTAGGGACTTAACTAATTTTAAGCATAATATAAAGAAATATTGTTATTTTTTAATTTTTATGTAATTTGCTGCGCCCTTACGGGGTGATGTATCTAGTTTTAAGGAACTACGTACATTGTGCAATATGAATAAATAAATAAAGAAATAAAGTTCTATTATTATTATTATTTATATGATCTGCATCTGCTTCTTTCATTAAATTCAAATTCATAGAAAAAAGACTCAAAAGTATTATTTAAGATTCTCTGTCGAGTCTTTATGTCTGTCAGGCTTTTGTTATTTTTTCAAGGAATCAAGCAATTTTGCAGTACTATTTAGAAGAAACTAGATGTGTTATAATATTGAATGACGATTTAGTTATAAGTTTTCAATACTGGAATAGCATCCACGGGAACTCTTGTTCAACAATTGCTCACTGAATCATAAAAATTAGAAATCCGTCAACGAAAGGGTATCTAAAAATAGTGTGGAAACTGTCATCTAGATAAAAAATTACAAAATCAAAATTGATCGCGAACTACTCACACACTCAAACACGTAAAATTTATAACCATTTAGAGATAAATAGATTAGTAGTTAGTACTGTTTAAATATTGTAAATTCAAAATTCGCGACGTGCGTTCTCGCAGTGGGTAAATGAGTTTAATAAAAATAAATATTGTCGGAGCGTTGCAGGTTTACGATATGACCACAATAATTTAATGCTCGCTCGTGGATTAGGTATTTATTTAGGTTCCAATAAGGATCCCGGTTTATTTAATGCTATAATGGCGGTTGAAATATGCGATTCGCTATTTCATAGAGATTACATTATAATTAAAGAAATTAATATGATGTTATGACGGACAATTGAAAAGAAAAGAAAAGGCTTTTCAGGAGCTATGGAACCTTCTCCGATATATATTTGCAAGACTAACCTTACGAATGAGAAAACACGATTTATAGACTTAAAAGAAAATTTAGAACAAGGGAAATTCGGTAAATAGTAAATAGAGTTTTAAACTTGCATACACGCCATTACTTGGAATCGCTTTTTAAGGCTAAGTATGTTCTGTTCAACACCTATCCCGATACGAACTTAAATTCTATTCAATTCACGCCTATCTAGTTAACAAAATCGAAACCAGTTCATTCGTTCTATAGTTAATCATATACAAACTCACAAAATATAATACCTACCTACCTACCACCCTATATAATAGTACTTCTTCATAGCAACCAGCTAACCTGGAATGTTTGTTTTAAAGTCGTAACCAGTCCAATATTACATCGCGTGTCGCAACCCAACACAGGTCCGGAAACGCGCCATTTCCACCGGATGTGGCAGCCATATTTTATTTCGCCAGACGAAATCCATTAAGAAAAATGTATTGTTCTTAGTTAAGGTGAAGGTGGATGTTTTTTTATTTATTTTTCTTTTATGGAATTATAACTTTTTATAAAATAGGCTAAAAATCCATCGATTTTGATTCACAAAACTTAATTCTTAAAAAAAATTGTTTTTGGAATTCCACTTACATAATTTTACATTAAAAACGTCGCGTCGTCACTGTTAAAAACTTTAAATTACGAAATTTATTTTCAAAAATCATTACTTTAGCTAAATGAGTGAAAACAAACATTCAACATTCAATAAGGCATAACAGTATTAAATTAACTAAAGTTTAAAGATACTGTTTGCGTTGAATAATCTGCAAAATTACTGGACAGAATTAACTTATATTACGAACAGAGATATAAGAGAACATAGATAGTCTAGAGCTTGGGGAAAAACATAGGCTATGTTTCATCATTGTTAATCGTTATGTGAAAAGATTGAATATGTTTAAATAAGAAATTAAAGTACCTATGTGTGGGTAACACAACTAGTAAGAAATACTTCTTAAAATGAAAATTACTTGAACGTGATTTAGAACTTATATCCCCATCAATAACAGCTTAAATATTAATTAATAAAAAGGCCAAACGTTCTAACGAAACGTTATTCAAAAACCAATTTGCAAGCCGCCACACAAAAATGTTTTACGCAAAATGCATTCTAGCTAATGTATAAAAAATCACAACGCCGCGTGCTTTTTATTGTCGCTTTTCAATATAACCGGGCAATATATAGAATATAAATACGTTCGAAGAATGAAAAGTTAAGGGAGATATCGATGAAGAAATTCTACTTGTGTTAGAAATGTGAAGTTTGTGGGAATGTATAGATGTATGTTTGTTATTCTTTCTCGCAAGAACGGCTATACCAATTGAGTTGAAATTTGATATGTAGATAGGTAATACCCTGGATTAACATATAGGCTTCTTTTTATCCCGGTATTGTTCCGGGAAACGGGAATAAAGCGGG
Organism: Eurema hecabe; assembly: GCA_026213755.1. Taxonomy (NCBI): domain Eukaryota; kingdom Metazoa; phylum Arthropoda; class Insecta; order Lepidoptera; family Pieridae; genus Terias; species Terias hecabe. Next base: position 1,992,530 of record JADANM010005263.1, on the reverse strand, counting down.
TAAAACCGCGGGGCAAGGTTAGTTTTATTATATATCAGCTTAAAGCAATAAGGCTGTTGGCTAGCTCGCTTACGGGTCCTTTCTTACCTTCATAGAAAAACGGCGTCTCAACAGACTTTTCAGTGGGTTTCTTTCGGTAAAGGGGAGGCCCAATTTTCCTGCTTAATCTAACCGTTAATTTTCTAATTCCGCATTAATTATACTAATGATATTTTACGTTCTACTAAAGATAAACTTGAAATATAATAATATTTGAACATATTGTGTCTAAAAGTGCTGCTAACATTGGTATTATTCATCCACAGCACTCTCGCTTTAGTAACATGACCTCTTTGATATCAATCATTATTATCACTTTTTTGCTTTTTTGTTAAAATTCCCATTTTTTTTTTCTAAAAAAGCGATTAGCTTAGTAACAAGCTTAACAATAATTGGTATATTGATGTACCAAAGCTATAATCTGAATCACGCTATTAAAATATTCTTGAAACAAAACATAATTCACGATGCCATCACACCATCAAAACTGATCTAAATCTTGCGTTGACAAAAAATTTCCTTTACAATCAAACTTTTTCCATTTGCGAAGTAAGAGCTTAAGGCGTAGTGAACTCCGCAATTCCAGCAATGACGAGCTCGACAAATAATTCTGCCTCCAAATATTTTGTACCCACTTTAAGTAACAGACAGAACTTTTTAAATTAACAAAAAATGTTGAGTTAACACTTCTTTCTTTGCTGAAGAACACTGCTATGGATATTGGCGGTTTCGGCTTTCATTACTCAATTATAAATAGATTTCAAAAGAGCATTTTTAAACAGTCTTCTGAACAAGCTTTTAACTATTATGTACTATATTTTTATATATGACATATTAATAATTCTTAAACCAACTTTGATAAAACTTTGCGTATGTTTTATGTTTGTGTTTGTATATTTTAAAATTTGGCTTTCCGAGGGAATTCAAAATCTGATCTTTGCATTTGAATACTATCTTCTTTTGTTTTGTAATAAATCATTTGCTGTCACCCTTCTTCGGCAGGTCGGTCATAATGTCATATACCAGCAGGAAAACCTCCTGCTCAGTTACTCATTATACCAATATAATATAATTAAAATATCTTAAATAATCTTTTTCTATTTTTAACTGACTTATAGAAATGATTTAACAGTTATATCATAATTTAGAAGTCCGTGCCAAGTTAAACAATGGCTGTTTGTTTGGTTGAATCGATATACCTAGTATAGATTTTTTGTAGCATTTACTTGGTACCAACTTCAAAATTATAAAATAACTATTAAATCATTTCTATATATACTAAATGATTTTTTTTTATTCTATGAAGTGGTGAGACGAGCTGAACGCCCTCCTGGTAAGATAGAGAGATAGAGAGTAATACACTTAAACACGTAACTTTATGCGAAGTAAATTGATATTTTGCTTTTTACTTTGAAGTCGGTTTATTTTATAGTAGCTCCTGCTCGCAACTTTGTCCCCGCCGGTTTCTATTTCTATTATTAAGATTTTAAAGCTTTTTATTAAAAATATTTTCCAGAATTAATAATTTTCTTCGCTCCTATTAGTCGCAGCGTGATGTTATATAGCCCAAAGTCTTCCTCGATAAATGGTCTATTCAATAAAAAACAATTTTTCATTTCCTGAGATTAGCGCGTTCAAACAAACAAACAAACAAACACTTCAGCTTTATATACCTATTTATATACTTAGTGTAGATAAAAGTTTTACATAACATAGAATTATAAATATAATTAAAACAGCAATGGCAAAATTTAATCAAAGGTATTTTAGCAATTCGCCCGCGCAATTAACTGAGCCGTCGTTTAGGCGTAATTTATCAAGTCTGAGAGAAAATCTTTCTAAATTACCATATCAAGGGCCACGAATTGAAGGTTCCCATAATTTTTGCCCCAAAATTGATGTTTCGGAGTAATTACTGAAAACCGACATTTTTTATGAAAATTGGCGTTTTAATTATCAAGGAATTTGGGGAAAACATATTTGTGTTAATTAAGTTTTAATTAAAGTTATGTTATCTTTGTATATTGTGACACCTAGGTATTTTCGTGATTGGTGTACCTATTATTTGAAGCAGTTTCTACGGTTAAGTAAAAAAAATTAGGCTACATGAAAAAAAAAAAAAAAATTGGGAATTTCTATAGTAATTGGTCTTTTCGATAACATTTTTTTCAGTACGTTGGGGGCTGATATAAATATAATATACAGTACCTAATATATTTTATATACATGTACATATACATTTACAAATAAATGTGGCCTTATCTAAAAATAATTGAAAAGAATAATATGTTCAGAACACCCAAACATTACCTCCTACACACTCATAATTCTTAATAATACTTATAAAGAATTGAGAGAAACTTTGAATTAATACTATAAAATTTATTTAATTCAAACCAATGTTTAAATGTGATATATAAATGTATCGTCGAAATATATCTCGACCTTCTAATTGGCCGAAACTGTAATTTCCCGTAGGACGGTACGACCCAAGACAGAAAATCGCGAGTTACAGTAAAGTTGTTTTAAAACTAGCGAACCGTCCCGGCTTTGTTTGCTTAAATTATGCTTTTATTATACGAGTACATATAAACCTTCCTGTCGAATTACTCTATACAACGTGTAACAGCAATGCGTGGTAATATTTAAGGATCTCAAGACATACCTAATTTTAAATTAATGTATCAAAAAGTAATTTCATTTGAACTACATATTTATAATCAAGATATTGATTGTATATTTCTATTGCCTAGCATATCGATTTTTAAATTTTTTACCTCACTTTAAAGCTGTTACGTGTCAATGACCGCATGACCCTATGACAATGCATTTCATTGAAAAAGTTACTGCTGTCTCTGTCATTAGAATTCGAAAAGTGATGTAACACTTTTGTTTTGATTTTTATATTATCGATTTAATTGATGAATAAATAAAATAATAAATCTCAAATATGTTTATTTTAATGTGGGGACTTGTACCTATATAGACTATCTATGAGCATCTGAACTGCATGCAAAAATATGACCACACATTTCTGTTACACGTTGTATATTCAAAAATACTGCATGAGCATCTGTTGCGTAATTTTAAAGATTTAAGCATACACTGAGATATAGGGACAAAGAAAGCGACTTTAATTAATACTATGTAGTGACGACCAAGAAACGATCACAAAAAAAAAACATTTTAATAATCTAGGATGCTTCCTTCGGGAACTGCTATAAAAAGGTTAGTATAGTGAAGGCTTTGTAAGATTGTAGGGAGTGATAGCAGGCTGTTCAACGGACTTGCAGAATATTGCGAAAAAACGGAGAAATAAGACATGCGTGATACATAATAATATAAACCTTGTCTCTTGAATCACTCTATTAAAAATACCACACAAGAATTGGTTGCGTAACTTTAAGCATATAAAATAAATAAATATTTTCAGGACATTACAGAATTTACTTGACTAGATCCAAGCTAAGCCGAAGCTTGTGTTATGGCAACTAGATAACGGAATAAATTACATATACATACTTTTCTTTTGTAAAAACATACATACAATACATAGCAACACCCAGACCCCAGAAAAATACAAATGGATATAAAAGGATATAGTGACAGAGAAAGTGACTTTGTTGTATACAACAACAATAGTAGGTATACTATGGAAATAATAAAATAAATAATATGTCAACATTCTGTGACTTGCACCATAAAATGTTTGCATCGTAACTAACTCGCTGAATTATGTGCTAATGCGTTATTGTAATGGCTCCTTCTGATTACAATTGGTTGATCTCCTTGATTTGCTGGGGCCCTGGTAATTTGGTTTAGATTTATCTGATGCTATCATAACCTTTTTTTGTTTTAATTAATTATTAAGTGAAATAAACAGTTCCAGTTAAAAAAAACAAGCGTATATGATGAATGAGAAACAAATTTTATTTTGAAGAAAAAGAATTTTGAGAAAAATGTATAAATTTTGTAGACGTAAATAAAACAATTTAAACATAAAACAGATCATATCGTATATTTAAAATACAGATAAAATAATATTATGTTATTCATTCAATTTACGTGTGATGTTTGAACACGTGCAAAATTAAAATGAAGTTTTAAAATTGAAATGGATTTTTTTACATTGGCAACACATCATACATCTCTAAAAACATTTTTTTTATTTACATTTGCTCAAAGCAACACATTTTCCTGTCTTCAAATTCCGTACTTTAGGAGTATCACAGAAGCATTGCGGCACGTCGCAGAGCCCAGCGTTGGGCCCACTCATGTCATGGACTGTGGGATTATCACAAGAAGGCTCAGCCTTTTGAGGGCAGTACAGAACTGAATGCTCGCCTCGAGGACATTTCGCTGAAATTGTACGGTACACCTTTATTCATATGTTATTGACATTTGTAATAATTAGCAAATAGTAAACACACACACACACACACACATACAGTCCACACAAATAATCTCGCACGCACACACGAATAAACTAACCTAAAAGTTGTAAATGTAAATCTTCTTTTCAAGTATTCTTTTCACTAATATTGGATAATGTGCAAAATGGTTGTTTAAATCATAAAAATGAATTACCTCAACAAAACTAAAGTAATATAACTTACACACACATTTGGACTTGATTTAATTCTTGCGATTGACGACAGTTATATTTTTGCAATTGGCC
>JADANM010005263.1:1973146-1987315 GCA_026213755.1 Eurema hecabe | reverse complement strand
GAATAATTTTCCCCGTTTTTACCACATTTTCCATTATATCTTCGCTCCTATTAGTCGCAGCGTGATGTTATATAGCCTAAAGCCTTCCTCGATAAATATTCAATTCAATAAAAAAAGAATTTTTCAATTCGAACCAGTAGATCCTGAGATTAACGCTTTCAAACAAACAAACAAACAAACAAACAAACTCTTCAGCTTTATATATTAGTATAGATTATACGCATATCAATATAAAAAAATAAATACCTGTAGGAAACCCTTGTCCGTTGATACCAGCAACAGCAAACACAACAAACAAACAAACAAAACTGATCACCTTCATAATGATTAGTATTTAAAATAAAATATTAAAAACGATAAATACAACTAATTCACTTGAAGTTCAAGATATTACTAATGACTTATTATATTTTCACGTCTTATATATTTTAATGCTTCATTAAAAGGGGAAAAACATTATTTATTTTACATCGTGACCATACGTGACATTTTACACATATATTATATATTATTATAATAAAAACGTAACGAGTCGCTGTCTGTACATGGAAGATATATGAGAAAAAATATTATAGGAGACCTTTATTAACGCAATAGAACCAAAAACAATGATTTTTGGAATTTTTGTCTGTATGTCTGTTTGATTGTGCACGCTAATCTCAGAAACGGCTTATCTTATCTAGATGTGGTTTTCAATGGTTTATTGTGGTAAGCTTCCCTTAACATCTAGTGTTTAATTCATCTCAATCGGGTGATAAATAAAAAAGTTATGGCAATTTGAAGAATCACGTTGAACTTGCTGAACTGAACTTGCTTGGCACAGCTAGTTAATAAATATTATTTTTCCTTTTAACATATAAAGAAACAACCAATATGTAGGGGATTAACCACTGCATATATTGTTGACTAGCTGTGCGGGCACTTCACCCGCCTAGAAAAGTGACTTTGGGCATCATTTTTGAAAATGCCTAACGTTTCTGATATTACCGTGCACAAACAAACAGACAAACAGACAAAAATTCCAAAAACTATTGTTTTGGGTTCTATTGCGTTAATAAAGGTCTCCTATAATATTTTTTCTCATGTATCTTCCATGTAGGTACAGACAGTGACTCGTTACGTTTTTATTATAGGTATGTATATGTAGTAACTTTGTATGCCCGTGTGTTCCGGGCTCCGGTGCTTTTACCAATTTAGAAATAACTACAGATAAATTTATTTATTCGACACTTCAAGTTAGTATGTAGCTGCAAAAGCGCGGATTTCTGAATCGCGCTTATGATATATGTGGAAACTTAGTATATATACATCATCATGACATTGAACCGGCAGTAATTCGGCTCGTCTACGATCCTCCCTTTGGTTCAGAGTTACAACCCTTTCCCCCGCAAGTTTATAAACATTAAAACGCCTGAATATGTTTTGGAAACGGACAGTTCATTTTGAAGTGAATAATAATAATACTTGTGGACGTTTATTGTAACACAGCGCCATCTAGTGCCACGCTTAGCGAACTACACACAGATACTTTTCTTTTGTAAATAAATATATAAAATACATAGCATGAATGAAAAATAATTGAAAGTATAAAGTCCTACTACAATGCATAAAGATAAAAAATTTAAACGCCCGGCAAGATTTTTCGCTAGATTCGCAATTTTAAGAGGGGCTGTATAACAAAAGGTGGTATTAGGTTTACGAGTCGTAATATAAAAGTAGAGATAACACGGAGTTCTTTTTGTTCCCCGCGTTTTATTTAAAAAAATAAAATTTATCTCAAAAACGAGGGTGCTCGCATTTCCTCGAAGAGGTCGTTGAGATAACGCTATTTTTAATATAATGATAAGTTTTTTTGTATGTTTGTAGTGAGTGCTTAGTGATTTTAATTGAGTAAGAAAAAATGTAATTTCAGCCTATTAATTATTATTCTTGTTAGAAGGATAATTAATTCAGATACATTTTAAGCTTATAAAACTAAATGATTTGGAATTTCATTGAATAAAGTAGTTAGTGAAGCTTTTATGTGACGGCCGGCAACCACCCATGCCATTACAATTGCCAAGATAAGTTAGCAATTGTAAAGGCGGATATTCCCTTTTCACGGGCAAAGGATTTAAAATAAAAGTGCATAAAGGATGTGATAAAAAAGGGTGAAAAGGAACTTATAAACCTCATTCTTTAGAGTATAAAATATAAGAAGGGAAAAATGAAAATAATATTCGGGCAAAATCTAGTCCTATGCTCAGCAAAGCTAGTGTTGTGGTAAGAAAATAACTTATTTATTACAAAAATATATTTTTACTTAGTAAATATATATAATACAGAGCAACTGGCAGTTCTTGGCGTAGAAAAAATCACTAATGACATAAGTAATAATACTTTAAACACAACAATACTAGTTTCATAATAAAACGCAATCTCGAACAGACCAGCACTAGTGCGTCAAAGCATACCCACTGCGAAGTTAACCGCAGTTTTCCAGGGAATTGTTATTAAAGTTTTTATAAGTTTCACTTGAGTTTATCCCAATTACTCGGTAACTTGCCGCTATATTTCAATACAAAGACTGGAGAAATCCCACAAAGTATCCTCTTTATTTCTTTGAGAACGCGAATGGCGAATGAATCGGCAATTTCTGAATACTGGTTCAAGTTTCGCTTAATATATTTGTGTTTTATTTTTATACAATAGCTATGTACTTTCTTATGTAGCTTTGAACTGATAGCTTTGTAGTTTAATTTATAACAAGTTTATGTTAAAAAAACAATATCAAAAATACTTTATTATAATATTTTTATATTATTAAGTAAATTTTGAACTATAAACATAATGTTTAAAACTTCGTACGTTGCTTCTTTTGATAGTACGCGTCATTTATGTTTAGCGCTGGACGAGAATAGCTGCGCATCGGTAGAATCGCGCTCGTATTGACGCATTGGTGCGAGAAGGACAACACGACTGGGACAACCAATCAACGCTCGCGCACCCGACGATCACGCGCCCCGCGCGCCGCGCCCTTACCTCGATACCTTATTTTTGACTTCCGCGCAGGTTTCGTTCAGCGCTAAAGATTCGTGACGCGTACTATACTTATAGTTTTTATTTTTATTTTATTGAAACATATTTTTAGTTAAAAACTACTACGACTCGGACATAAATTTCTTAACACCCTTGCAAAGAAAGTACAACGTTACCATAAAAAATTCCATACTTACTTCACGAAGGGTGACGTCACTTGAACGAAAACGGTTTTTCGCCGCTATTCAAGTTATCGATCACCGAAATGCAATAGAAAGGAAGCCGTCAAAAACTTAATAAAAGTGTGTTCCAGAGACGTGAATCGAATCGCTTAGCTCAAAAGGTCGACAAATAGTGCGGGTTTATCGACAGTTTGGTGCCAACAAAGGATGCAATTTGTCAAATCAAACATCACTAGCTGAAAACATACGGTTCTTATTCGGGGCGTTAACGACGCGTTTTCTTTTAACACTTTTTAGGAGCTGACGCTTTAATAAGTTGCTTGTTGGGTTACTTTTGTATAAAATGTGATATTTAAAAATTAGATTATTTAATGCCGATTTAAAATGCCTGGGATATAATATATTTAGAGCCTATAATAATAGGTATAGCCTTTTACTACGAGTATAGACTGTGCAAATTGAACCTAGCACTTGCACCGTCATGATAAAAATCACGTTAAGTGCTAAGTTAGCTATCAGTAATGTCTTATGTATTTAATAATCAAAACTAATAAATTTATATAATAGCGAACAGTAAAAAATCAATGTTCAAACTGAAATTTTTTGGAACATTATTTTTCTTTTCCTTCACCGTATGTTTTTTTACGAGATAAATTAGTATTTCCCCTCTCTCTAAGTTGACAAAGAATTCAAGTTACCTATACAAGTTTACAGTGTTTACTTCCGATGCATTGCTTATATATCTTAAGTCTACTTACAAATAAAATATGCAATAAGGAATTTTAACAATTATATTTTTTGGTTGTACATAATTAGTTTGTAATACTATGACAATTCGAAAGTGTTACTTCATAATAATTAAAGCCAAGTTGTATAATATATTGTACCTTTATTCTGAAATGACAAAAGCCTGTTTCGAAATGTGCTTAATTAAAACTAGATAGGTATTATACCAATTGTACGCATAGTATTTTTCTTGCCGATTCTTTACTACGCAGTGGCATTTCGGATCGTTTAATTCAATAATTCAAAAATTTCGTAAAATTCTATGTTTAAATTAAACATGTCCAAGCAAGTTTATAAATTTTTAAAGTAGAAGGAAACGCATAAAATAAGATGAGGCTGTTGTATGTGTAGATTTCGGTAATGCCAATAGTGACCCCCCACCCCGACACAAGGGTCATAAGTGGAACAGGGTTTTAGTGGGTAGTCCTGGCCGTGCGGCGCGGTTAGTGGCTAGCCCCAATGGCCAGGCGAGTCCCACATAACCCGACGCACTTTACCATCAGCCACGCGGCGGGTATGCCTAATAACATTTCCCTCTATAAAAAATGTTTTACGTGTAGATTTGACAAAAAAGCTTTTTCTTAACGTTATTAAGAAAAACATAACGATCAAACTACTATGGGCAATTTGCCCAACTGAAATGACTGAAAAACTAACACAGTAACGAATCCAGATAATTAAAATTATTCCGACTAACTGGCGTCAAAACACAGTCCTTCCACGACTAATTTGTTCTGAATCTTTTAGTTAGGGCAATCCAGTATTACGCTTTAAACTTAAAATTGCAGTTTAAATTCGAACAGAAGTTAATTGTCTTACAGTGAGTCTAGCCAACAGTTTGTGACTCGGAGTTATTTACGACCAGAATGTAATTAAACTTAGTGATTATTCCCACCTAGAAGACAACATTGTCGCTTTTAAGCTAATATTCTTCAGTAGTTTTATCAAAATATAGTCAGTTAATAAATTGTTATGACGCAGACAAACTCACACGTTCATACACAAGTAATTCCAAAAAAAATAAGTCAAAAACCTTTTTTTGGTGGTCATTCCTATCCATAAACACTCAACTATGACTTTTAAAAAGGAGTATTAAAGCTCTTTTATTGAAGCCCCCTTATTCGTATTACATCGAAAACACCACGAGATGGAGCATATTCCACGAGGTTATAACAAATAAAATCAACTTTGTAATCATGCCAATTTTTTCATTTATTCAAATCAATTCTCAAAAATATCGCTTTTGTATGGCTCTTTTATAGATGAAAGATTGGTTGCACAAAAGTAACCGGATCATTAAAAACAAGCTTAATAATGAATCGCTTTTCTTAATGAACAATCTCTTGGTAAAAAAATCAGTCGATTATCCATTAAAGACCAAAAAAACATCTCAACTTACCTTAACATCTAAAAGAAACACCAACTTAAAACTTAACAAATCAACTAAATCGACTATATGTAAATCGGGGCAAAAGTAATTTCCAATCCGGGGAAAGGACCGGTATAACTCTCCCCGGATAGTGACAAAAACTATCCGGGTCCCGGATAGAGCGATAAATCAAGCCGGGATTGATTCTGGGACTTGGAACGTCTGCGGTTAGCTTATTCATTGCGTCAGCGCTGAAATATGGTCCTATAATTTTTATTATCCTTTCGTACGTGAAGCTCGAAGGTTGGTGAATGCCAGATTTTTTAAGTAAAATTAATGAAAATCTAGATTTTATTAGAGAAATTAATATATATCAAATTTACATCTGATTGAGTGTAAAGCTTTTTAACAAGCCGGTAACCCACTACAAGCTGTCAAGCTCCACGTGCATGTTCGGACATACTGGTTTGAATTTCTTCCTATGAAGGAATAATAGAGGTTGTAATAAGAAACCTAAGCTGGTCTAAGCTAAGAGGTCTTGATCTCTTGAGCTGGGCCAGTCTTTCGTCCCAACAAAAAACAAAATACTATATTTAGAGTTTATTTGTTCTAGAGTGAGGTTACTCAAAAATGCTAAAATACTTATCAGTTCACCCAATAGAAATGAAATGTTTGAGCAAAGACATATAATTACTTACATCGTTTTAATTCCAGTATGCAGAATACCACATTTTGAAAAATAAGAAGGCCCTTTTGCCCTATGTACCTATATGCCGCCATAACCTTAATATTATCATTCATTTTCTTTCATTTCATTTTATTTTTTATCTATAGTTAATGTTCCTTTAAATTCTGATTTGTTTTGTAAGTTTTTAATAATGTATTTGTACTATCTTAAGTATTCTTTTTACTTCTTTATTTAGCGAAAACTTGGAAACTTTAAAATGACAATCGACAATCAATAATGCGCTAAACCGAATCAATCATTGTTACAGCGTCTACGCTAACGATCCACTGTGTCAGGTTATTTTAAGCTTTGTCACTTAGACTTAGAGTTGAATTTTCTTTGACAATATATTGCACTAGTTAGCAAAGCTATCTGTCAAACAAGGTAATTGAATCTGGCAGTTTTGACTGTGAATGTAATCAGGTGATTGTCTTTGAATGTCTTTATAATATGACTCAAAGTAGGGAGCGTCGGTGTAGTGCCCGGAGTTGGGCTTTATAGCAAAGTTCAGGGCAGCACTGCATTGGCTATGGTCTGGCGTTACTCTTACCATCAGGAGTGCGTCAGCTCGTCTCCCGTCTTCATAATATTAAAAAAAATGAGTACCTAATACAGTATTTTAGTCTGCCCATAATTTAAATACATACATACACACTTCCACACGATCATTAATCATACCCACATACATCCAGATCCCAGAAAGATACAAAAGGTATTTTTTAGTTTACCAGTGTGGAAATTGAACGCAAATTCTTTGGCACAGAAGGCAATTTTCTCAAATAGTATTCTTTCAATCAAACTGTCTTCAAAAGAAACTAAACACAAAAATATAAACTCAAAGGATTTTATTATTTTTAACGCAAACGGTGAAGTCAAAAAGGGGTATTGATTCTGGCCATCTATTATACATAGTATTAAACAAAGTCGCTTTCTTTTGTCTGTCCCTATGTAAGCAAATCTTTTTAAACTACGCAACCAATTTTCCTGCGATTATTTTACCAGATAGAGTGATTCAAGGGGAACAAGGGGAAGGTTTATATGTAATATGTATATATCGGAGCAGATGGACGAAAAGAATAATCAAGATAGTGAAAACTATTGCAATATTAGTTAATATGGTGTAGTGCACCCTGCCCGGAGTTTGGCTTTATAGCAAAGTTCCAGGTAGCACTGCATTGGCTATGGGCTGGCGTCACTCTTACCATCAGGAGTGCGTCCAGCTCGTCTCCCCTCTTCATATTATAAAAAAAAATAGTCGAACCTCCTTGCTTTATTACAATGCTTAAATTCAAACTTAAAAGAATTGTGTGGCATTGGTCATATAAGATATTGGATTATTTGTAATTGGAGCAGATTATACGCGGTTATTATTATACTCTGAAGTTTTACTTCTTAAGAACCTAAGAAAGAACCATCATGAAGCAAATAATCACTACCTCGGCATCACTACAACTACAACGACGTCACTCTCTGCGACATATGCTATATTATATATCTACATAATGCTGGGACTGGTGGCGGGTTATGTAAATATAACACTAATACGTACTCATATTTGTACGTTCCATGCCAGTGACTAAATTAATATAATGAATAAGCTATTAAAAGTTTCATACTAAGAAATTGGATGACATAGACCTTACAATTTTTTTTAATAAAAATATTTTTATAGCCTCCAAGATTTACTTTCCTAGCTTGTTTTTTTGACCCAATATCTGATACAAAACACACGACACAATGGCATTATTTTTTCAATAACAACTATTTCCCGATGACTCGATTTTACGCTATTTATTTTATCCGTCATGCCAATGGGCCGGCCGGATTATCCGTATTCTGTTTAATTCGTCGGAAAATTATATCGCTCTCGATTTATTAGCGTGCTCTTATTGACTATTATTATTCTCAACTTTAATAGGTTATGCCATCCATTGATACTATAATTATAGTTGTTTTTATACGAGCATATAAGGTAACGGATAAAACCCGCAATCATAGACAATATAATATATAAAGAGGTTTATCCAATGAGCTGCCAGCTTTATTTTTTTTTTTATTATCTAATGAATACAGTTTTTAGCACTTCTTCCTATTATTATTCAAATAGTAATGTCAGCTGATATGGTTTAGAAAATCTTGGATTATTTCTTGCATTCTTGATCTTCATTGATTTTGAAATTTAAGCCCAAGTCTAAGTTTGTATGAAAGTGTCCTCTCGATTTGAAGTCTATCTTCGTAAAAAGAGCTTGAAAGCCTTTTATAATCAAATTATCTTTACTATCGAATTTAAACATATCTAATGCAAACACAAACGCAGAATAAAACGCAGCGTTAACGCTCGCAAAACGCCCAGTAGGATAATGGTTTAAGAAGCGTTGGTCTAAACTGAAAGTCACTAATGAGCCAGGAAATTAAAGTTGTCGTCAGCAGATTTTTCTAACAACGATCTAATTAACATCATATCCACTGTAAATGAGGCTTTAATTAATTGAAGCTTGCATCTTAGCAAAATTGTAGTTTATTCTTATTATTATTTTATCTTCATTATTTTTTTAAGAAACACTTATTATTTTAGTGCTTTTTCAAAAGATTAAATTGTCATTATTTCAAATTACAGCCAGCACTAATAATGATTTTCTAGTTTTCCTCTTCTTGACTACCATTTATGAGTACATCTGCTAATAGATTTAGAGGTTTAGATAGAACAGACTATTTATTTAATACTCTTATATTTTTAATACTTTTAACAGAATGTAAGCGATTTATATAATCTTAAAACGATTTAAAACACTCTAAGTGGTATCTCTTACCTGTTAATATTATATAAGCCTTATCCAAGGAGATGTAACACGAAATAGAATAAGATCGTATTTTATAAACCGCCTCAAGAACGCTTTTAAGATTATTGCGAACATAAATAATGTATACAGATGCAAGTGCACTCTGGTATTACATACAGCCTATGCGGTTTCATGTTTGTATGTCGAAGGTAACTGAAAATTTAATGTACATTTAAACAACTTCTAAATGTCGGTTTAACTTATGTAAGCATGTATAATGTATATATGCGTATATGTAATTTATAAATTTCCTGGGAAATTTATAAAACTTCGTAGGATACTAAACGAGAGACAAATTGTATTATTATACGACCTCAGTTTCGCAAATTTATCAACTTACGGAGCCCACGCGTAAAATAATAAGTAAGCAATAACCAAACGCCATGTTCGCTCTGATTGGTTGAATAACTGTCAACATCAACCAATCAGAGAGCAGTGTGTTATTTTCCTTATTTAAAAAAAAACGTTTAATTAAAAGCTCTTCTGTGATTGGTCGAACCTTTTAGAACCTTACGAATGAATATTCTTTAGTTGATAAATTTACCACGAGACGTCGAAAATTGATAAATTTGCGAAAATTTAGTAGTAAAATAATACAATTTATATCTCGTTTAGAATCCTACGAAGGTTTATAAATTTCCTAGGTAATTTATAAATTTGCTGTCCATGTTATTTTCCGGTGACATACATATTGTGTTTATGGCCTTGTGTAGTACTGTGTAGGAGTTTGGAGAGTGACAGGAAAATCAAGATGGCGATAAATATAATCTGCTTGAAGTTATAATAAGTAAAAACTTATAATTATCGATTTTCTGTTTTATAGACAAATTTAAATTTATTTACTTCTTATATAAATCAACATATTTTACTTAAAGTTTACAATGTTATATGCACGCTTCTTTTAAGGACTCTGTCCTTGGGGGCTGTGGGGAAGCTACTTTCTACAGAATTCTACTGAATTTTTCTGCAAAAGGTTTATACAAAAATAACTATAATTGAATTCGCAGTACAAACACATCCAACACTAAAACAAACACGCGTCCTTTGCCTACACTATTTCAAACTCAATATTGTATGTCAATTGTTATGTAAATTCCTTCGCAAACGAGCTCTGAACTTATGCAAGCAGCAAGGTCGATTGTAGACTCAGGGTATAGACGATACGGTTACTTTACGATTTAGTTTTAACTCCTTTTCTTAGCAAAAATGTATTAAAATAATGATCAATGTAGGAGATAGTATTTGTAGCGGCTCTTGGTAGCAACTACATATTTTGAGTGGCGAACAGGATGATGGGTGTGAACACAATAAGATGTTATGTTGAACTCTATTTAATCGATTTCAATGCTCATTATATATCGTGCTATCCGCTGACGCCAGGGCTTTGGTGTACGATTAACCTACTTACTCATAGAGTATTATTTTTTTATACTGTAATAGGCTAGCGCTTGACTATAGGTCGCTGATGGTAAGGTCGCTACGGTGGAAGATGTAGCGCGCTCGCCCAGAAGAACCCAGTTCAGTTAACACTAATAGGAGTCAGATAATGTCTGCTGATTATTATATTTTATATTAAGTACTGGAAGAGTGCGAAGGTGCCCATGATAACCTGATCCATTAACACAGAACGTTTGGGTTTTCTTCTTTGACCAAGACCCAAAGGTATCCCATGAGAATTTTCCTACAAAAAATGGTTGCAAGAAAGTAGAAGGGTCAAAGTGTAATAGATTCGAACGTTTGCTAGCGCTAGTGTGCGTGTTAGTTTATGTGTGCAGCTATAGATATATTATATAGGATGTTAAAGACTTAACTCGGAAAAATTGAAATTTGGAAAGTGCATTCAGAAAATTATTCCGAAGATATGTCTGAGTGAAATATACCATAAAAATTAGGTTTTTTTTTAATTTTTTTTATATCTCAGAACAGATAAGTGTACGATAATACTATAGTGCAGTAGTATTCTCTTAGTAATAGTGACTAGCAGTTTTCGGGCGTTCCGGACTGTGAATAGCTAGCTTTAAGTGAAGTAAACAAGTTGGAAGGAACTTATGAGAGGTAGTCCCGGGGGAAATAAGAGGTGCGACGTAGTATTTATCGTGACGTCACTGTACTATTTAAAATACACGGCCGCTATAAGTGGTCTTGTATTGTGTAGGAATGTTGTATTTTCATGCATTTATTTTTAACCCTTTTCTCGATAAGGAAACTCATAAAGAAATCATGTGAATTATATTTAAATGTAAAGTGTTCTAACTTAAAAGTGATGACTTCCAGGCAACATAAAAATTATCATATATTAATAAAAACATTTTTAGGAATTGTTAAAAGAATTCATAAAGCAAATTTATTGCTTTGCGAAAAACTGTGACGCTAAAAATGTTGACTGAATATGAGTCAAAAACTACCCCGGTACCATCATCGGGACGGTAATACCTTCCTACATAAAACAATCTAAATTAATTTGATTGTACCCTGACACGATAACGTTACTTTTCAATCACTCTAACGCGTATAATCTAAGCCAATAAAAATTTCCGATACGAAATTTCTCATTGTATCCGTTATCCTTAAAAGACGCGAAAACACGACCGTATTAAAGCAATCCTATTAAAATTCATAGCTTATGAATATTAATCGAACTTCATAAGAAACAAAGGCGCAACAAACTAATTAAATTAATACCTACCTAGTAAGTACGCACTGCTTTTCACGTAGGAATTTTATCGAGTCTCATAATGGCCGACATCAAAATGCGCGCATATAATTGAATTTTGTTTGCATAATGTTGGATACCGGATGTCGGTATTAATATGCAAAATCTATGGGGCAATACGAGCGAAAATCGTGGACGGCATTATGCAAATCCGTATCGGTGAAAGTGTCGCTACGTTTTGCATGCTGCGATCCCCGTATCAATTATTCCAACTGTTTGCGCTTTTTTATGGAGATTCGTTCGAATTTCTTTCTAGAACGTTCTGGGGAGGAAATTTTGTTAGTACATTATTTGTTGAGTAACACTAGGATTACTTATATTTATTTTAAATATATTATGTTTATGATTGCCTATGTAGGTACATATTTTTTAATTAGCTTTATTCTTCAGTTTCGTTTGTTTTTTGTTTTTATTCATAGTTTAAATGTTATAAGGTTCCAGTTCACGTATATTTTTGTACTTTCCTAAATATCACTCAAAAACATACTTAGTAATAGAGCTGTTGAAATATGTTGATAAAAACATATTTTTATTATAATTATGTAATTTAAAAAACAAGAATTTCGTGTACACTTTTTTATTATATCTGTATCTTTTAATATGTTCATCTACTTTTTCATTTCACTGTACCTAATCACAATAAACCGCATCTAAATGTGTTTAATTCAGTAAGTACGAGTTCTAAATGCCAAATTCTATCCAGTTATAATATTAGTCAACAGCTATAAAAGGAAATGCAAAGTTAATTTGACGAGCATTACGTGTGTAATCAGTAATCAGAGAATGCTGAACGCGGTTAATAGCCGTACATTTACACAATATTACCCTGTTACACATATCAGGCGCCTCATACATTTACAATATTTTTCTTCAACTTAAAATTTTGACTTTGCTATGCCTTTATATTTATGTAATGTGCGTCTTCGTAAAGGAAAACATAAATTTATATAAAACCATCTATGACATGCATGGTGACAAATTTCAAAACACAAATATACTCGTGCACGAAAGCTCGCCGAAGACAACGTTTATATTTGAAAAACTGCCATGCCATGTCTATAAAGATATATAATAAACTGCCGGAACATTTGAAAAGTATAGGAATAAAAAAATTTAAAACAAGGCTTTACGTGTGGTTGACTCAAAACAAACTATTATTCGGTTAATGAATACTTACATTAAAAAATATATAAATAAATATTTTCAGGACATTTACACACAGCGCCATCTAGTTCCAAGCTAAGCCGAAGCTTGTGTTATGGCAACTAGATAACGGAATAAATTACATATACATTACTTTTCTTTTGTAAATACATACATACAATACATAGCAACACCCAGACCCCAGAAAAATACAAATGTAAATTACAAATATATTTTTCCGGTGTGGGAATCGAACCCACGACCCTTCGCGCAGAAGGCAGGTGTATTACCCACTGCGCCAAGCGGTCGTCATTGATAGCTAATTTTAATTATTAAATTTGACATTACATAATTATTGACATAACATTTATCATAATAGTATTTATTGACATAACTTTTTATAATGTATACCTAATTGCAATAATGTAGTTTTATATTAAATAATATTGCACAATATAGCTGCATGCACAATATTATTGGACGCTTAGGGATAGTATTGAAACAATGATTTAACATAAAAATGATTGAAAAAAAGATTGAGCTAGTTTAATTTTTATTGGGCAATATTTTTTTCTTGCACCGTGTAGGCTTAACATTGCGCAATCTTTTTCGTTTTAGTTTTCAAAGCGATCGTGATCGGTCAGTCACTACATTATTCTGACAGGTTTGTTAATTTTATTGAGAGAATTCATTGAACGTTTGCAAACAAAGGGGTTGTTCAATATTATTGCTCAATTAAAGGACTGTACAATATTATTGTAGGTGTATACGGCGCCTTATGATTAAACATATTCCATTTACACAATATTATACGCACTCATGTGATTACACTGGCTATGTGAATTGAACAAATAATATTATCTAAGCTGAATTGTTAAATGAGAGTAAATAAATACATGTTAAGTTTATGTTTAAATAAGGACGTGTCGAATGCACAATGAATAAGTTTTTAAATCATTATCTTAAGAAACGTTCATTGATTCAAAGACAAATTGTTCCATAAAGCATAGTAAAATGCGATATATTTGACACAATAGTAAATTCCAATCGTCATTAAAGAATAAAAATATACCACCGGTTTCGAATGTTATGTGTGTGTAAACGAAAAAACTGTAACGTGATTTACTTTACAAAAGGGCCATTTATTGACAGGCGGCGTATTGAAGTATAATATTTATATCTTGAAATTCTGGAGTATACAAAAAAGATTAAATAATTATTTTTGAAGTCGGTCCAAATGACACCTCCTCCTCGTATACATATAAAAAATCAAAGATCCATAAATAAGAAATTACCTAAAAAGTTTTGAAAACTAAAATAAAAAAGCTTACTGCTCCTATTTTTGAAAGTCGATATTTCTTTTCGGCTTACGCAATAGCGTATACCCTATA
>JADANM010005263.1:1952829-1965931 GCA_026213755.1 Eurema hecabe | reverse complement strand
CACCTCATCTTTGGCACCTATCAATTGTTAAGATTAATAAGATTCATCAACACTGGAAGTTCATACAAAAAATGTTTAAGTCAAGCGTGACAATACATATAAGCCGTAACGTAAAGGAAATCCCTAGAGTACTTCTTCATTAATCCCTCGCCAATATAACAAAGAAATAATAAAGTCAATGTTTACTAAGACTACATACAGTCAATTATAAATTTTATAAACAGTTAGTTGTATTGCAAAAGTTTTACTATCCTTCCCTACAATAACAATGTTAAGTGAAAATGTCAAATCTCTAAGCGCTCGTGACTTGCGTAAGTCTGTCTGCGTTGATACAGCGAAACTTCCGTCACCTTACTTAAAATTATCGGCACACAACAAAGGGTTGAGTTGCCGAGTTGGGAATTATCGTGTGCACGCAGATGGCGCTCGGATTACTTACTCCAATTTCTGTATTTGTCTCTAAATGATAGGAGTCAGGGAGCTGGTTGATGAAATTTATAGTTTACTCGAGCGTAGTTAAAAGGAGGATACCATCTACACCACCTATAAAGAGGTCTATGACGGATAGGGCGTTCAATCAACAACGTTTCTATTACTACTTTCTTAATGAAGAATTCTTTTATGGAACTACTTACCATCTCGGATTATTCCAAATAATACAATTCCGACATAAAATTACCGTCACTAATATCAGCCTACCAGAAAAGGATAAATTTCGGGAGTAAGTTTTTAATATAACTAATAATTGTGCATTTCGGTGCTAGAATTATCAATACAATATGACACAAACTCATTTAAACAGATCTACAGTTAACAATTTTCAAAATTTTACGTATTATATTGTTGCTAATATTAAAAAAACAATACTCAACAGATACACAAAATATATTTTTACTTCTATAATAGTTAATATGCATGGTTAACAATTTTAATAAAAGAGTAGTTTTCATCTCGTCTACGTCCATCTCCCTGACTAAAATTATAGCAGTGAGTTATTTGTAATTATGTTTGAAGTAAACTCTAAGAGGGGCTTAAGTTTCTGTCTTTAGTAATTGCATCTTTAACAAGTTTGGCTGAACTCAGTTAGGGATAAACATTTACAAAGGGAAACCTTAGCTCAAAAGGAAGCGAACCCATTCGAGTTTTCTTGACGCTAAAAATATGTAATAGTTAATGAAAAAGCACATCAATAGGTCTTTTTTTATTATAAAAAATGTAACTATAGCTTTGAAATTTAAATAATAATTAGCTTACTCTTCTCAGAGTACTCTTTTTTTCTTGTTTCTCTTCTCCTTGTCTTCTGAAACCTTCTTATTATGGCATTATTATACCATCGACCAGATTAGTAACTAGTAATTTACTACAATTTAAAAGTCCCAACATTGTGAATCATAATAATTTCTACACAAAAATCTCTCACAACACTTTTAATATTAGCATTAAGTATATAAAAGAAGGGAGTAAAGAGTATAGTGCTTTGAAACAACCCTATTTAACTATAAAGGGTACTAGCGTCCCAGGAGGCTTGAACAATAGACCTCATTCCATTGGTATGCCTAACGATCAATTGTGGAGGGTGAAATATGCAATTTTGTTGTGTTTATTGTATATGGGGTTGGGAAATTGATTTTTTTGCTACCAGCAATTCTATTGTGCACGACTTCATCCATGTAGCTTTTCAAAGGTATAAGACTATTTTGCATGCATACATGATTTCAGGCCAAAATAATCTTGTATTTGTACACCTAATGGAACCTTCTTTAGAAAATTGCGTGAATTAGGTCTTGTCAAAGTTGCTATTGCATTGTTTTACGAAAGAAGGTCTTATTCACCTGTCCACTGTCTCGACCAATGTCCTCTTCTAAATTCCTTACTTAGGCATAAATTGTTACCTGCTTTCTTATTTAAGATCCGATAACATTGACTCACAGCTTCGCGAATGGTCATAGATTTAAATTGACGGAATCCATACCATCAGGTCTCTTGTAGAATTGCTGCAACCTAATACATATAATGTCATCAATGTCGTCTAATGGAATGCTGTTACCTGACACCATTTTTCCGTTGACGGGAACCACCCAGGGCAAGTCAATCCAATTCAAATATTTAGATTGGTTAACAATTTAACATTATTCAATGCGAGAACTACAATTAAACCTATATAAGAGTATTAAAAATTCATACAAGTCTCCGGCTACCTTGAAAGGGCGCCCGGTCTAAAGGGAGTCGGTGAAACGGTCTTAATAATTGAGCAGTTTACACAGAATTGCTTTTAACAGCCACTTACAATAATAGTGTACATAATTGAGCTGTGATTGTAGATATACAAACTGTTATAGTTTGGTTAGCGCTATCGATACAAAGGTTAGGAGCTGTGAATTAATGTTAAATAATTAATCAATGTAATAAGCACTTCAAAATGTCAATTAAGATAAATAAGTCAAAAATAGCACAATACTCCATCCCTCAAAAGGGATGTCAAATAATTAACAGTTAAGATGAATATGAAACATTAATAGAATTACTCATTATAATTTCATAGTATAAAACAATATCGCTTGTCTGTCCCTATGTATGCTTCTATATATTAAGAGAAATTCAAGAGGAAAATATTAAAAGGTAAATAAATAGACACTAATGGTTGAATGATGAGAAGTCGCATAGTAGTATCGATGCCATATAAATACCATAAGCGCGATTCAGAAATCAGCGCATCACTAGGTTTTTTTTATTGCGGATAGGTAGATAGGATAGATATTTGACCGCGATCGAGATCGCGGTCAAATATCTATCGTATATCAGGCGAGCCTGGTGGTAGGTGGCCTAGGTGTTGCGTATTCACCTTTGACTTGAAGATTTTAAATTATGTTTTTCAAGAAAGATTGATACTGGAAGGGGGTTCCATTTGGCGATTCTCCGAAGAAATAACGAGGCAAATCGTCGTGTGAATGTTCACCGTACGTCTTGTTGTACCTACGTAGAGATCGTGCAACTCAGTCTCTCAACGCATCTCTACAAAGATTCAATCCTGTCCTATCCTACTAATATTATAAATTTGAAAGTTTGTGAGAATGTATGTATGGATGTATATATGTTATTCTTTCACCCAAAAACGGCTGGTTCGATTTTGTTGAATTTTGGTATGTAGATAGGTTATACCCTGGAGTAAATCATAGGATACTTCTTATATCGTTATTGCCCCGGGAACGGTAACTACGCGGGTAAAACCGCGACGCACAGCTAGTCTTTAATAGTTTTAACGCGAATTTACGTTCTAAAAATCCTTATACCTCAGTTTCTTTGAACATAGACTAAATTAAAACGAACTAACGACACCTTAATACGGGGATAATCCAAAAATTGTATGAGAGTGGGGACAAAACCCCGTTACTTGAGAATAACAATGGCACAGCCATGTTCGCTCGAAATTGGCTATTACGTACCAGGAATAGAAATCAATTTCGTGCGAATGAGTGGGTGTGATCTAAATTTGCATATTTATTGCTCTCCTCGTTTGTATTAAGGGGTGATCACGTGTTCTGAATGGTCTACGATTCAGCGGGTTCCGAGAATCTAGGTAATTTAGGCTAGGACGTGAGTTAATGATCCTTTCAAAGGTGTGTTTGAAAACTTCGATTACATGAAGCTATATACATACTAATATAATAAATGTCTCTCTGTTACGCTTTCACGCCAAAACTACTGAACCTATTGTAATGGAATTTGCTACACATATGGTCTAGAACTCTAAAGCCTGAGAAAATACATAAGCTACTTTTCATCTGGAAAAAAGGGTTATAAGGGGAGGAAGGGAGAATGTCAAATTTTGCATGAAAGTCCTCGCGGACAGAGTCTCGGGCAACAGCTAGTTAATATATGAAGCCGAAGAGTTTGTTGCTATGTACATGCTTACTTGTGTTAATAAAGATGTAAATAAATATGCTAATGTAGAGAAATTAAAATAATGCCTGGAAATATATTCATGGCTTATGTTTTTAAATAGATTAGTATTTACTATATACCTGATTGAGATATTTTAATGAAAGTATAATTAATAATAGAAAAATAGCAAAAAATAACATGTTAACAGGAGTCAAACTGCAGGTATAGCCAGTAAATTGTGTAATAATACTATAACAAATGTAATTAAACCAGCATTCGTGACACAAAATATTTCAAATTCGGATCAGTAGTTTCGTAAGCAAACTCAAATTGTACTATACCCATAGATTAATTAGAATGTAGCATAATTTAAAAAATAACATAAAAATATCTCATTACGTCAGTAAATCGTTGAGTCGAACACAGACACCTTTTGTTCGCACCTGAAGATTATTGGTTTTTATCAAAATATCTGATTTAAATGGCGGAGATTCGAAGGGATATTCAAGGAACACTTTCTTGTTATAAGTCACTTGCTTTATACTACGGTTTTACTCGTGTTAAGCCCGATCGCGTATTTATGATATTTTAATAAATACATCAAGTGTTATTTGTAATAACGCGTTGAAATACAAAAATATAGTTTTAAATTGAGTAATAACGATTTTTAATACAATCTTCCACTCCAAATTTGACACTTTATTTCCGTTTTATCGTGATTTTGGCTATATAGCAATTCTATTGAATATAGCATAAATAGCATGGCTATATAGCTTTCTGAAGCACTACGTCATAACCAAATTTTATAAAAATCGATCAAGCTGTTTAAGCGTAAACACACAGACAACGTAACTTTCATTTATAATATTAGCAGATATTAGTAGGGATTGGTTCAAACATTACCATAAATCGTGAAGATATCTGCTTTCGACGTAATGGCGGGAATTAGAACAAAAAACTGGCGGGAAATACGCGTCATCTGCAAAGAGCTTTCAGAATTATGTTAGTGTTTTAAGGGGATCTGATAATAAAATCAAAAATCAAAAAAATAGGTACGTAACCTACCATCTTTGGACTTATATTTGTCTATTACAAATGATAGTCATAGATAGATAAGGAAAAGTTACAACAATCTTACTACCTATACAATATCGATTTAGCTAAATAGATAGTTATCGTTTTACTTGGCACCGACTTCTAACAAGATACGTTAGTAATATCTTTTTATAATAATACTAGCTGTTGCCGGCGTGGACTTTCATACAAACTTTGACCTTCCCCCCCTTATAACCCTTTTTTACAGTTAAAAAGTAGCCTATGTTTTATCTCAGGCTCTAGACCATCTGTGTACCAAATTTCATTACAATCGTTTAAGCGGTTTGGCCGTGAAAGCGTAAAATTATAAAAGTTTCAATCCCTCGCGCAACCTTTACAGGGGTTGATTTAAAAAAAGAAGTAGCCTATGTCCTTCCCCACGCTATGGAACATCTGTGTACCAAATTTCGTTCTAATCGGTTCGGTAGTTTTAGCGTGATGGATAGACAGACAGACAGAGTTACTTTCGCATTTATAATATTAGTATGGTTTTCAAAGTTTATCGGCCAATTGACCCGTCTCGAAACTCTCGAAAGTTCCAAAGCACTTACAGATACAAATATGGGATGTTTCACAACTTATTTATAAGAAGGCTTTTCTGTTATGCTGACATCCCTTTCAAGGGCGTTAAGCGATTTTGTCGCTATAGTACTGATGCAGAAATAATAAAGCGACAAAAATGTAACATTAAAGTAAATAAAAATAGCAATAGCAGAATAATTATGATATTGTTATTTTTATAAAATAACATAGAGGTTATATTTTGTTATGCTATTTATTGTTTTGGATATTGTTTACTTGCAGCTATACATTGACTCCCAAAGCAACTAAAGCAAAGACAGCTTATAGATTAAAATATAATATGGATTTTAAAAACCTATGTGTCAGTAAGAACTAAATGTCAATAGTACGCTCTTTACATACGGGTTCAAAAGATCCATTTCAAAGAGCATCATTAAGAGGACCGTCATTCACACAGATTCGCCGCCTATATTCAAACTATGGCAACACTGAGTATTTGAACTTGGGCCAAATCATCGTTAAATTAAAAAGCTATTTTTTATCATATAATTTAACCTATGCTATTTTTGTTTTTGTAATACGTCCTTAGCTTGCATCTTATAGAAAATCAGCGTCAAGTAATGCTATCTCAATAGAGAAGACATTGCGTTGTTTGGTCAGTGCAAGTGTTGGACAAGCTTTGTGTAGAATTCCCACATTTCCCAGTGCTTTTAAAGCCTCAATACACTACTTAAAAGAATTTTGAATCGATTTAAAGGTTAAAAAACTCTATTGAAAATTAAGTTCGTAATTTGATTATATTATTGGTAAATAAAGCTGCATATTTTCGTTTTATAATCATCCTTTAAGTCCTAATAATATTTCTTTTATAAATTGCCCCAAGTCCTATATTTGCAGTGAAACCATTTAAGCATCAGGCTCCCCGCCGATCGGCAATGTTCGGCAAATCGTTCGCAGAGCTTGTTACAAATGCTTTTTATTTTTTCTATTTTTGAGGGTTCACGCTTAGCGTTTTCTATGACACAATTTTTTGTTACATATGGAAATTAAAATAAGCACGTGGTATATAATAATTTAATTAAATCATAAAAATAATAGTTATATCTTCTAGTACTATCGTAGTTTAATTTCTTAAATAAAAAAGATAAAAAAAAACACTTTATTGATGTATTATAAAGAAAACAAACATTAAAACCAAATTTATCAAAATCGCCTTTTCGCTAGGAAGCGATATCTTCCCGGCAACCATAGTAGTGATGAAAAATTATTTAAATAGACTAAATAGCACAAATATATTTATAATAATCATATATATAAACATTATAAAGTTACATCACAGATCATAAAATATCTTTTTCCCCGAAGTCAAGAATAGCTATATCACAAAATATTGACAAAAATTCAATGAAGTAGTTAATTTATTTCAAAAGAAATTACAGGAACAAAATTTCATGGAAAATATCTCTTAAACGAGTATATTATAATAATAACTTGGCTAATATCTATGCAAATCTCACATCAATAGCTCTCTCTGACTGATTTCTAGAACCATCGATTATACCTCAGACAGTACACGTTCAAAGACTTATCTTAAAACTGATGCTTGTTCCTAGAAATGTGCTCCCTCTATAATTGCTATCAATTTATATATGAAACAGATTTCTTCTTTGACAATTTAAAATCGTAAATACATGGATTTTCTACAATACATTATTATAGATGTATCCTTGATTCTAAGAAATCCTGGCTCACGTATTAAGCTCAATACTTATTTCTGAAAACCTATACGATGATATTGATATATCTACATGTTGACGACCACATCGTGCAGTGGTAAAATAACTGCCTTCCGTGCCTTGGTTCTTTTCATACATATCAATCTAGATTTAAGTATTGCTATGTACCGATATATTTACAATCAACAATATGTAATTATAAATATTAACATCAGGAGTACGTCCAGCTCGTCTCCCTACTTCATCGCATAAAAAAAATGTACATAGGTTTTCCCTAAACCCTAAAACCACTTACGAAAAACTTATAGGTATAATTACGCCCTCCAGAACCTAGGTTTTTCTCTAGAAAACACAAAAAAGGTTTACCATTGATTCTATTTCCGAAAACCTGTATGCTTTCAACTATAAACGTTTGATCATTTCAAAGCACAAAGACAGCAGCTTTCAAAAGTATTCCTCCTTTATGCAGAAAAGAATATTTGATTTCCCTAATGTATTGAAAGTTTGCTTTTGTTCATCACTTGTGAGGCTTAGACGGG
Organism: Eurema hecabe; assembly: GCA_026213755.1. Classification (NCBI taxonomy): domain Eukaryota; kingdom Metazoa; phylum Arthropoda; class Insecta; order Lepidoptera; family Pieridae; genus Terias; species Terias hecabe. Next base: position 1,958,157 of record JADANM010005263.1, on the reverse strand, counting down.
AAAATGCAAAGGTGATATTGGAATTTACAAAAGCTTGCTGTAAATTTTCGTATTCGATATACCTAACTGATTTCGTATACCCAGAAGGGTTTTAGTGTTGTCTATAATTTTATTCCGGAAGGTCCTATATGAAGAAAGATTCTTTTCAGAAGAAAATGATTTTTAAAGCTAGATTAGATAACTCAGATGGTATATGATTGAAGTGTGATACCACAAGAACAATTATAACAATTTAATGAATTAATTAATTTAATTATTAATACTTCGTTACATAAGAATACAATATCAATTAGACAGTCTTTATGTATTACATATGACGAAAAGGGGCGGGGGCCGGCCGGGCGATAACTCTTTATATCAGGCATGGCGATTATCAAAATCAAAGCGTAGTTCTTCACTTTAACAATGTATTTCCAATATTACATTATAACAGTAATAAAATAATTTAGGATCAACACGATAAATTACGATTTAGTTGGTAACGCAGCGAGTTCATCCGCCCGACCCGTCGGCGCCCGCGCTTCGCTAAAGCCTCACTCAACTGACAGCCGTTCCTTCACATCTGTCAGATGTCAAACGTCATACCGACACCGGGGTGACCTCACTCAAGCTATCTGCTTGACGTTTCCAGCTAATTCGTTATAATAAAATCACAATTATTTCTGACACTTCGACATATATAAGTAACTGGCGGCCTTATCACTAATATGTGATTTCTTCCAGGCAACCATTGGATAGAAATAGAACAGTACAGAAATAGAAGTAAAGCGGGTGGCGAAATGCAATTTATAACTTAAAAACTTAATAAACACATATACATACATTATATTCAGGACAAGGTTGACTTAAAAGCAGTACAAATAGTGTTTATGGACAAGATTTTGAAGGAGTTAATATGTTCGAGTTTGACAATTATATATAAACTTAGATGATTGAAATATTCTTCCAAAATCTTCCAATATGCAGCACAGTCCAGACTTGAATATATCATCTATTTCTACCATCTGTTTTTATTTACACAATCTGTTTTTAAATTTTGTACTAGGTATTTATTTATTTATTAATACTTTGTTACATAAGAACAACATAAAAATTAAGTAGACAGTCTTAATCTATTATTAGTACCTAACTGGCGGCCTTATCATTAGTATGTGATTTCTTCCAGGCAGCCAATTGGAAAGATATTGAACAGTACAGAAATAGAAGTAAAGCGTGTGCAAAATGCAACTTATAATACTATTGTTGAGTTTGTAACAATACAAAAAAAACATAGCTATTATTATAAAATTGATTTTATAGGATTGAACCTATTATTGTAAACATTTCTAAAAAACATAACACGGACATATAAAACATGTGTCTTATTCAAACACTTTATACAATTTGAAGCACAGTCCGTTCTTAGCTGCGTTATTTTCCAATCTTTACCCTTTCTTATTCCTTTGGAAAATACAATTTTCTATTTCTCTCCCTTTCGAGCACAAAGAGTTCGATCTCACCTGACCGTTTTAAGAGTGAAATCCTTAAATAATAGACTCTAAGCTCCTTACCGTTGAAAATATAAGTAAAAAGATTTTTAAAGTGTTTTGAAATCGGTTTTAGGTTTCTCTTCCTTACGAATATTTTTAGTTAAATATTACCAACATTGAGGGCAACGTTTTGATTGAAGGAACATTACAAATTAAAATGTTGTGTGTGTCTGTATGCTTAGATCTTAAAAACTATGCAATATGTTTTTGTGCGGTTTTTTTTTATTAAATATAAATGCTTATTGCTTATATCGATAGCATTCTAAAAACTTACTTAATCATAGACACATAAGAAACATTTTTTAAAATAGTTTTTAACGTTTATTATTTTTCAAATGATTAAGTAATAACACTTTTACATCGCAATAGCAGTTAAAATACTGGAGAAAATCACTCGCGTGTCGCGCGTAGTACCCGTTTCCGGGGCAATACCTGGATGTAAGCTATCCTATCTTTAAATTGGATCAAACTGCACATGGTGTGCGAATTTTATTATAATCGGTTAAGTGGTCTAAGAGTATAGGACTTTTCTATAAGATGACAAACATTGTGCCACGAGATTTATATATATTAAGATAATGTACCGTATAAAGTGAGGTACATCACATGGAGCCTTACAGCTAAAACACACAACTCTAGTAAATATTTTCCGACGATGGAAGCAAGTTTAATAAATATTAGAGAAGATTATTAAGTACTTAATTTGTTTGAGATGTTGTGGCAAAGTTGGGCGTGATCTTCTTAGCAATAATTAAGTGAATAATTTGAAATGCGCCGGCTGCACGCGGTAACCAATCTCCCGCGATTCTTAGTGAAGTATAGCTGTGTAGTTAGTACGCGCTCCGCGGTTGTACTCCCATAGTTTCCGTACTCAAGGCGATTTCGGGATAAAAACTATTCTAAGTGTACATCCAGGATCTAATATACTTAATTGCCGAATTTGAGCCAAATTCTTTTGGTACTAGGTATATGCGTGAAAGAGTAAAACATACATACATATTCACAAACTTTCACATTCATAATATTAGTTAGCTGAAATGGAAGAGCTACATATTAATTAAAAGGAAAAGAAGATTATATATTGGATCACTAAGCTACGGGAGCTACACACTATCACACACACACACATACATACTTGCATACACACTAGCACTGGTGAGGATCTAAGAATGTGACCTTCTTTTGAACCAAGTCTGACTGCTCAATGCTCATTAGGCCCCAATAACAACGCAGAGAAGTTGCATCTATCCGTCATCTTCCTTGGTGGCACTCCATTACTAGAGGGTTGCCGTCAACTCATTGTATTTTTCGCTGTCACCAACCAACCGAAAAAGGTGGTTGACGGTGGTTATCCCCGTAGTTTCCCCATCTAAAAAACCTTTAAATTTATAAGTTCAAGTAAAAATACATATCAAAAATGTATTACCAATAAGAGAATGCTTTATCGGACTTCTCTATCCTCAATCAATTAAAAAAATACATTTATTGAGAAACGGTACAAAATTTTCTTTTGCACAGCCTCCATAGAAGGTTTCCTTGTGAAAGAATGGTTAACATAATCTGTTATTAAATCGTTTATATACAAAAATTGTTTTATTAATTATTAATTGGAGCTGTTAGCATTGAAATTAGGAATTCTTTTGTTAATAAAATATGATGTAAAATCACTATAAGCTTTTATTCCATGCATACGAGTATATATCTTGCTTCATAGAATATGTAAACCCAGTCAGTTTAATTTAACCGTCCCAGCTATGAGCATACATAACCCGGATAACAGACGGGCTGTATCATCCGAAGCAATTCCGTTTTAAAATTGATCGGTGCGGTCGATTCACCATTTGTATTGGACCTACACATTTGTGTCTCTGCCCCTTGGGTGTGTGCCACTTTGAGCTGCTTTATATTAACTTAATCTATAGAAACCTTGATATGACACATAATTACAGTACTGATTTTAATGGGACTACCCGCAACAAGTCGATAGACAAAAAAGAGCTTGCAAAAGTAATAATAATATTAATAGTTAGGAAATAACAATCCAACGTCTTTATATATTTTTGTATTCTCCAATCCTTCTTTTATCTAAAATAACGATAGCTCAACAACGAAATAACGTATATCCAAAAGCAGAATAACTATCTCATACAAAAATTTGTAAGAAAAAAATAATCTTAATATCTGTTCGGTTCGAAGCGGAGCGTTCTCCGGGAAGCTCGTCTGGGAAGACCGCAGCGGCTGAAATTAATTGTAACCCCAATACCCAGCACTAAGATATTGTACAACGAATGAGTTTTTAACGAGAATGTCGGCTTGAGTTATTCACTTACTTTTATTTTCTCGGGATCCACTTTACTGCAATCTTCTAAAGTATTTTATTGGTTTTCGTTTTCAGCTCGCTGAAGATCTGATTAAATTAAAATCTTGCCTCGCTGTTGTATTAATGCCGAGTTTCGAACTATTCAGTGGAAATAACTACTAATTTATAACTAATGTAGATCGGTTGGAAGATTAAAAAACCTCTCGTATCAAGACAGTCTTTGTATATAATTTCTTTTGGCTTTGGACTCTGTGCCTTTGCTTATGTGGTTTTATTAAATAGATTTAAAATTTATTTCTTTAGCGGAAAATATGTAATATACTATAATTCAAAGTAAAATGTGTGTGTGCATATTATTTATATATTTATAAAAATTTTCAGAAAATCTAATACTTTTTTCGTAATAACGACGCTGTTCTGTGATTTTGCGAATCCATAGCGTATCGGTAATTAGAAACGTGTGTGTCAGGTATATGTAATTACTTATATGTATTTTAAAAATCCAAATACAGATAAAAATTGCATCAATATTACTTGGATCTGTAGTAGAAATTCCCAGTAACGGCCTATGCATTTTGACGTCATATATTATTACAGTTTCCTTTCTAAAATTTCGTCTGGCTGATTTTATACGCCTACTCAAAACTAGCCTTAGTACTTTACACCAGAGTGGAGTACCTGTTATAAATCTCTCGAACAATCCGCAGACAGACAGGTTGGGCTCGCAAAATTATCGTATGGTGCAATTCATAAGGAACATATTATATATCCAAATTCAAAGATTTTAACAAAACAATTCCGTATGACGTAATTTTTAATTAAAACTACATTTAATGAAAATAACGCTTCGCCAAAGCCATCCGATATTACATGACGTTCCTTTAAAAAAAATGCCAAACTGTTATTGTTGAACATAAGGAACGCAGCCGCAAGCCTTGCAATCCAAGTAAGATAATCTCTTTTTATTCATGGTAGGTAATCCTGTTACTCCTCCTTGGGGAAGGGGGAGGCGGTTATATCGGACACCAAAAAATGCTGCCATATCGACTCAAAGTCACTGGTGTTCCTCCGCGCATCCTTAGTCATCCGAAAGATGATTCCCTGAGGAATAATATACATAAAAAAAGTTACACGTTATAAACACAGAAATCTGAAGCAACACTTCAGTGTAGATAAAATTATATCCGACGCTGTTGTCGCGCAACTAACCCATCAAAGCGCACGGATAAAGTTGGCACGTTTTGCATATGATAGCCGGGAAAGTCCCAACTCCTAAAGATGCGGTGGGATTGTTATTACACATGATTATAACTTTGTTCGCGGGGAAAAGTGTGTTGTTGTTAAGCGCTACATTGCTTGTAGTTGTAAACTTTGAACGAGGTTTACGCTGGTGTTTTAGTGAGCATAAAATGGGAACGTATGTAGGTAATTTATTGATTATTTTTGTAGATACACGGCTAGTTTTCAAAGTATTTTAAT
>JADANM010005263.1:1935090-1950380 GCA_026213755.1 Eurema hecabe | reverse complement strand
ATGATGTATTTAAGTATGTTTGTTGTTCCTTCACGCCAAAACCACTATATGGATTTGGCTGAAGTTTGGCATATAGGTACATCAGACCGTCAATCAAAACATAGGATACTAGATAGTTAACCCGGTGTTGACACGGGAATAAAAACTACGCGGGTAAAACCGTAGGCAGTACTATATACATATTATAAAACACGAAACTCTTAGCAACAACGAAATCGGTACTCAACAACTTTCATCAAAGGGTTGTAAAAATATGTACCTACATTTAGGAATGAGTTTCCTCTTAAAACTTCAGAACAATGCTTCCGTTACGTTCCGTTCTTGCGTAAACAATAAATTGTTTTAAACCTTGAGTCTCGCAACTTGGCCGTACCAAGAGTCTGTTTATAATAAAGCTTTGAGTGAGCTCACAACAGGGGTTATTTGTGTCATATACTGAAAAGAATCATGAAGCAATATATGAAATTTTTTACGTGTGCAGTTTTCCTTCTTGTAGCAATACCGGAATAAAACGTATGGTACGTGTTAAGCCGACGTATCACCTGTCCATATACCAATTTTCAACTAAATCGGTCCAGCCGTATTTGCTTGAAAGAATAAATAAATAAATAAATAATTATATAAATAATTTCAGGACATTTATACACAGCGCCATCTAGTTCCAAGCTAAGCAGAAACTTGTGTTATGGCAACTAGATAACGGAATAAATAACATATACATACTTTTCTTTTGCAAATACATACATACAATACATAGCAACATCCAGACCCCAGAAAAACACAAATGTAAATTACAAATATATGTTTCCGGTGTGGGGATCGAACCCACGACTCTTCGCGCAGAAAGCAGTTGTGCTAACACTGCGCCAAACGGTCGTCAATAACAAATATATTTCCAAATACACATTCTCACAAATTTTCGCATTTATAATGTTAGTAGGATAGGACAGGATAATAGGTCTTTATTTTTTTTATAAAGTTAATTCCTTCTATCATAAAATAAAAATACATTTGTGTACAAAAAAGACAATATTATTTGGGCGTTTTCAAAATATTGCCCACCATCCGTAAAATCCTAAATCAATGCCCACGATTTTATCGCGAAGGGCAAAATAAAAAAAATATAATTTGTATGAGGTGAAAGTGTTATCTTTTGACGACAGTAACTTCGCATCATTGAGCATTATAAATTGAGTGTGCCCTTTTAAAGACATGGAAATCGAGATTTTGGATATGGCAAATTATAAAATAGCTTTAATTGTGCTTGGTGGTATCTTTTAGTCTAGAATAATAAAGAAAACCTCCTTGTAATGATAGCTCATAAGAAATAGCGTTTCGTTCATTAAGTGTTTTTTTTTTTAATTTGTCATTAAGCTCTTTATTGAACAATTAATAATCTACAATTATAACACAATAAAAAAAAAATAAAACTTCTTTAAATGATACCATATTTGTTTAAGAAATACAAAATAGTAACACTAGTATTTATTTGCGTTCAAAATTTTTATTTTCGAAATATATAGGTATACGAGTTAGTTCTCTTTTCTTTAAATGTTGAACCATAAGATTATTTTAAGCGTATTTTAAGCATAATTTTAGGACGTTAAATAAATACCATATTGCTATCATAGATGTCCCGAATGGTCCCCTTTGGCGAGTCATGCCGATCGGCGTCCCCATTCACCGAAAATCATCCCATTATGAAGGGGAAAATTCCGAAATCCACACCCCTCTTGACACGAGATTACTTGTGTAGGTGTTATTCACTCTTTAAATGGGTGTGATTTTTCAAAAGTGCTTTCTTTTCGTTGAGATTTTCTCACTATAATGATATTCTGAAGTCTGCTGTTTAATAAATTGTCACAGATATACACAAACACACACACACAAACACTCACTCGCACACGAATACTAAGTCTTATATTGGTTTTGTTTTGGAATAATTAATTTTTAATTTTCCGTTTTAATATCTCATTTATACGTAATGTAATATTAACTAAATTGTCCATATAAATTACAAGGAATACTCTCGACATGTAGTATATTTACTACTTTTGTAACTATCATTTAATCGTACTGTATATAATAATTTATTGGCATAATAAGCATAATTTGAAAAAAAAAACAACTACGGTTACACTCGCATAAAACTTAATCCAGTTTTTCCATTTATTCTTCTATCCTCTAAAACGAATCTAATGATGTTAAAATCATTAAAATCGGCACAGGCGTTCTTAAGATATAACTGGTATTAGTAATCCGCACAGTAGAGTCAACTTATCGACTATCTATATTAACATACACACACGTACAACTATCCATACAATTCAGAATAACAAACAGTTAACATAATTCCGTGTTAAAGAAACCATTTATTTCACCTGATCTAACAATGCGAGTGTAAACATGCTAACAGCTCGCAATAATTTTATATTGTTCTCAGATAGCACCGGTAAGGTAATAGTGAATTTATTAGATTCCAAACGAAGCGGACTTAGAGTCCTTTGAGATCCGGCTTAGCCGAAACCGAAACCGTATTCGTAACCGAAGCCGAATCTCCTTAATTTTTCGATCATATATTGTCACTATATAATATGATCTTGTCGTAAACATTTCTTTATAACATAAAATATGTACAATGTACATATCATAGAATCTTAGATCATAAAACTAATTAAAACGTCGTCAAACATGTGAAGAAACTGTAGCTACTGTGTACTATATTAATATATTATGGACTTGTTTATGTCCATGTCCATGTCACGTCCATAATTAAAATATAGTTACAGAAAACAATTGCATCATGAATGTCAAGGTTCGGCCGTTAAAAGTACTTGCCGGAGCCGAAACTATCGCTGAATCCGGCTAAAACCGAACCCTAGTTTCTCTCTGGAATTTATTAATCCCAAACAATGGGTACACAAGGCGTCCCTATAATTTCTATGGCCACTGTTTTAACTTGAATTTGAAACGACGCTACATCGTGTAGTTTATTCGCTTTTGTATTGTATTCAATAACTTATAGCGACTTGAATGTAGCCGTATTATAAATTTTGAAGAAAATAAAAAATTATCTTTAAATATAAGACTTAAATGTATAAGACAGTCGGATGTACATAGTACTTTCCCTTATATTCCTATAAGGGGAAGTACTATGTGGCATATATCTACTAATCCTTGAAGATCATCGTTGTCTTTTTCATAAGGATTTAATTTTTTTCTTTTAAATTAAATAAGTAAACGAATACTTCATTCAAATGCTCATGTTTTTTCACAAAGGTTCGAGTTCAATCATAAACTGGAAAATACATTTATAATTTTCAATTGTGTTTCTCTGCTACCTATAAGTTATTATTTCTATCAATATATTTACTAAATATTATATCTCAATTGATTTAACAATAATTTATTAATTTAACCGTTATTAAAGACTATATTTAACAGTTGTAAGAAACTAAAAAAACATAATTGACACTACATTATCTGCTTAGTGTTAGACTAGATGGCGCTGTGTTTCGTAATAGTCCTGACATTACTATTAAATTAGAAAACATTTAACATCGAAACAATTTGATATAAGAAATAGATAAGCCAACATGTTTTATATCTATCATGTAGTAAAATGGACAAACATTTCAACATGAATAGCATTTAAAAAGAACACAGGGGACAGACACGATTGTTTTTCGTTCAGTAATTGACCTGCGGTGGAAAACCGTCGAATGCGTTTTAAATTTAATTACACAACAGAAAATCGTTCACGGGAAACGGTTTCAATACCGATTGCCAATCGACTGTCGAGTTTTAATTTTAAAAGAGCAACTAACAGAGTTTCTTGCTTGTTCTTCTCTGTGAAATTTCTAAAACAATAAGTAAGAGAGACTGAGACATATGACTCGATAAAACAAACAAAAACTGTCAGTCTTATTTAAACTTATACCAAAAATGTAAAAATAGATATTGACTATTTATTATGTGTTTTATTTAGATCAATTGGTGAATAACTTTAGAAGAAACCCGCATTATAAATACCAAGCTATACTTGTTCACCACACACCCAATTTTTGGTTGCAACACTTAAAAGGAAAAGGGGTTATTCTAAAAACATTTCTTTAGCAATATTTTTAGAAGTGCGTGGTGGATGCAGTGTCTCGTAACTAACTTATCAATTCTTTTTAACACCCCCAAAGTATATATTTAGTGTTTTTTTTTTAATATTTATTAATGTATGTTTTGTTCCTCTAGACTAGTTATATCCGCCAACAAAAATTGTACAATTATGTTTTGTGAATTTCCTTGTTACATTTATAAATCACATTGTATTATTGTTCTATGAATTAGTTCTTAACGGTTTTCATTTAAGATTGTTAGAAATAGTCTGATATTAGGAGGCTAACTATGAACGTTGATCTCATTGTCAATGCCTAGAATGCCAAACGGGCTAAACCACAGGGTATAGAGGGTATTCCTATAATAACCGAGCAATGTTGAGGCGGGTCATTCCCACTCCCCGATTGGAATTCAGCCACAATCACTACTATTTGGCGGAGATCTCCTGTGGAATACTGCTATCCTGGTATCCGGTAGGTATAGCGTGGTCTGTGTAATACATAAAAAAAATATTAATTTCATTTTAAGTTAAGGTTTGTTATTAAAACTGAAACATTAATATAGTATTTTATACCGGTAAGTATATATTGGTCTGTGTGAAACATAAAAAAAAAATTAATTTTATTTCAAGTCAAGGCTTGTAAAAGTGAAGAATTCTTATTTTATTTATAGGAAAAGAGGTCATCATGTTTACACTACTAAGCCCATTTTGATCAAATTTGAAGTTGTAACAATGTAAAGATAAAAAAATAGTTAAGTAAAATATCTTGAAATTATATATTTAACTAGTACATTTACTTATTCTCTTTATTAAGTCCTATAATAATAATAATAATAATAAAAGCCTTTATTCGCTGACCATAACAGTTTGACTTAAGTACTAGGTTTACATATATATATTTTTTTTAAACAATATTTAATTTAGTTCTTTAGCAACCATTTTTTTTTTTTTTTTTTAGTCAGGTTGTCCTTCGACATAGGCCTCCCCCCGTTTCTTCCACTCATCCCTGTCTAGAGCAAGCCTTCTCCATCCTTTTGGTAGGTCATCCTCCCATCTTTTAATTTGTCGTCCCTGTTGTCTTTTTCCTTTCCTTTACCATTCCAATACTTCTTTTGTCCATTTACTTTTATTTGACCTCATTATGTGCCCAGTCCAATTCCATTTCATTTTTCTTACAGTTTGTAGAACATCTCTCATCTTAGTTTTTTTTCTTATTTTTGCACAGTCACACAGTTTTTGCACACATTAAGTCCTATAAAACATATTAAAAACTGCTCTTATGTCTGCGTCATCTTGCTGCAGATAACGCACGTTGAATAAACATTATTTCTGTTTAAGTTTCTGTTAAAATTTCGTTATCACAAGCCGCAGTCAAATAGCCAAAGTTACTTCATAATGAGGCCGTGGTAAATCGTACGTTGATACGCTCTAAACGTTTACGCCGGTGGTAAATGTTTTGTAATACCATGACGATTCAAAAGTGTTACTTTATCTAGCCTAATTGAATAAAGATACTTTTGACTTTGACTTTGAACCGCCGTAGCTGTAACCGTAACCATAACGTAACCATAACCACGACGTACAATGCCATTCAACGCTCTACCTTTTCAACTACGTACAAGAATAGTAGAGGTTACAAAAACACGCATTTGTTACAGTAACACGTACGATACTGGTACAACAGAAACCAAACATTTTAAGATTGGTTTTGTTGGGATGGGGTTTATACCACGGGATACGGTAACGATTAATACAATTAGAACTTTATTCATATACACTGCATGAATGAAGTTCTCGGAGTAATGCTTTATCGATTTAACTGTCTCCAAGCGCTTATTTGATCAATATTTCTGTATCAGTTCGTATGTTTTTGTATCATAGAAACGTTTGCAAAAGTTCTATTTTGTTTGTCTTTAAATACGAATAAACACGTTGTAAACTGAAAAGTGAAAATTTTACCGAAAAGTCTAAAGATATCCAAACATAATATTTTTTGACGTTAATAAATATTAAACAGTGATAATTTACTCCTAAGCGTAAGGCCCGATATATCAGCCTATCTATCCATTAAAGTATAATAGTGTTTATACTCGCTCAAATAATATGTCATCGAAAACCTACAATGATTTAATATGTGAGACGTCGGAGTTGATAGGAGAAGCAACACAAGCCGATAACGCGATTCTAGACGCTGGCTCCGCTGAAAAGTCCACCTTCTACCCGCTGCTATCAGAGCTTCGAGTGCGCTACACAATCCTGATCGGTAGGCTGGACTCGGTGTATGACCAAATTGTGCAGCCCCAAAAGCGCTTGATTGTTAAAAGATTGCTTGAAGCGTGCTTGGGAAGGTTACTCGAGATCAAAAACGATTGGGTAGAACTTAATCTATCTGATTATACTTATGATGACGACGAGGTATGTATATATGTCTATATATACTTTGTTATGATTTAAATAAATCCATACAGTGGTTTTCAAGTTACTAGACGGAGTTTAGTATATTATAAAGATTTGAAAATTTCATGGTCACATATTCAATGATTTTGACAACCATCAACTACTATTTTCATTACTTCAAACCTTTTTATTTCAATAAAGGCTAGCTTGTGTCCTTTCCCTACCCTTGTTGAAGCCGTAGCATTTTTTAGATTTTTTTCAGGACTGCAATATTTACCTGTAACTTAAATAAGGCTAAATTATCTCGGAAATAACAAATAATAAAAGAAAACTGTAAATGTAATTAAACAGGAATTAACAACTTATTTGCAGGCGCTAAAAAAATTAAATGTCACTTCACTACAAGCGGAACCCTGTGTTCCTCAATACTTTGTCCGGGAAAGAGAGGAAGAAGTCCAGTACCGTCGACAGTTTATAACTGATGTTCTACGAAAGCTTGGCCATGAACCAGCGAAGCCGAGACCGCTGGTCCTTACTGAACAGCAAGCTGTGATTATCATTCAGAGCCATGAGAGAGCTAGGCAGGGTAGATTAAGGTAGATATTGAAACTAGAATCGGTTAAATTCAAAAATTATTAAAACATAGAAACATTAATTCTACAGACACAAAAGACATTGAAAGCTGGAGTATGTTTATATCGTATATTACAGTTTTGCTGATTGACATCCATTATAATAAAAATATATGTAGTTAAAAAATATATTGGTATCCCGAACAACAATATAACTTTATTTGCAGAGGACAGTTTATGAAAGAAATACGTCTCCTCAAAGAAAAAGGAAGAGACCAAAAAGGTGAAATGTCTTCATCTGCAGCTACAGCAATACAAAGAGTTTGGAGAGGTTTTATTGCGAGAAGAGCAACAAAGAAAAGAAAATTACAGGAACAACTCCTTATAGGAATGGCAATGCCACCCTATGTGGAGTCTAGAGAAATTAAAAGAGCTGAAGAGGTAAGCGTTAAATTAATTATTATTACTGTTAAAGAAGTTTCAAATAGGTTTCTGGAGTGTATAGATTGTATTCAATGTATTGTAATTTGCAATTTACACTACTATAATTTCTATTAAGTTTATATTTCTACAATAAGAAGGTTAAATTAATGTAATAAGTCAGTATGCGATAGGCCACCATACGGGGCGCTATAGAAACCAATAAACCATCATAAACAAAATCCACCGCAGTATTCATTACCATACCAGCACATCAAATCATCCACTAAACAACAACCAACATTATATCCCTTTTTCAGATTGTCTGAAAATTCCAACAAAGACATTTATAAAATAATGCTTTACTTGAAATTTAGGTCAAAGATATTCGTCGAAAGCTACAAAGGGAACGTGAAAGAGAATTCCAAGATGCCTTGACACGAGTAGAAGATGAGCTTCGTTCCAAGCACGAGGCTAAAATAACTGAACGTATAAGTGATGAACTAAGACGGTGGATAACTGAGTACTTCGAGCGAACTGGACGACTACCGGAGTTTCCTTCGGAAGATGCGGGTGGAAGTCGAGCTATGTTTAGTAGACAAGGTGAAGAATCTTTAAATTTTCTTAAATATATATGAAGGGTCATATTGTACTTGTATTTTACTAGTCGCGCCCCGCGGTTTTACCCGAGTAGTATGTATTTCCGTGGCAATACTGGGATAAAAAGTATCATATGTAACACGTATGATACTTTTTATATCTGATATCGAGGATCTATTTTTCCTACTTGCCAAATTTCAAACTAAATCGGTCCAGCCATTGTTGCATGAAAAAATTACAAACATTCATTCTCACAAATTCGTTTTTATAATATTAGTAGGATAGGATAGGATATCTAAAGTATAGCCGCCCTTGAATGATGATTAAGCAAAATATTTGTAATATAAAAAACATGAATACAACAACTATGAAAACCAACTCAAGATTAGAAACAGTTAAATTTAGTGATACACCCAAAAGTGAACATTTTCAAGAAATCTTATCAAACTCAGTATATACCAGCTATATTATAAATCAGTTTACTTTGTACTTCAACCTAATGTATTTGTTAATATCTCGATAAAACCTACAGGAACCGGTCACGATAGTGAACTAAGCAAATTATCGCCTATATCATCCAAAGATTCAAAGCGTAGCAAGGACAGTAAGGAAAAGAAGAATAATAAGGGTGATGAGAATAAAAATAAGGATAAAGATGAGACAGAGGATCTTTACACATTTAAATGTACTACGTCATCTTTTCTTAAAGAAATTGTAGATACTAATGAGGAGTAAGTAAAAAAACATAATTACATAATAATATAACATGAAGAACTTGCAGATAAATTATATATCCAAGTGTACCTAATAAGTCTAAACTTTGAGAAAATTAACAAATGTAGTTTAAAAGACTTTAAAAGATTCTTATTTATTCTGACGGACATAATAATTTCAGATATGAAGATATATGGAAATACAGAGATGAATTTGAAGAATTACATGAAACATATGACACTGAGATGATAGAAAGAGAAAAGATGGCAAAAATAGAGCAAGAAATAAGAAACGCTGTGGATGAAACCATGAGGGCAGAGTTGGATCTCTTACAAGCCGCGTTTGATAGAGATAGGGCTCACAAGGGCAAAAAGGCTAAGAAACCACAGAAGAAGGTATTCATACACATTTCGCCTCGCTATTTTTTTTATAAAATATACAAACGTACGATCAGGCAAACCACCTCATAAAAAGTGGAGTAGTTTGCCAGATTTTTTTTAATACGCTCACAAAGCTACAACTATGACTAGGTAACTATTGAATTATTAGACTACTTTTTAAACTTACCCCTAAACTGCATCTCTGTAGGTGCGACGAGGAGGCAAGAAAAGTAAGAAGAAGAAAGAGAAAGACCTCACACCAGACAGAACAACAGAGTCTTTGTTTGAAGAACTAGTCACGAATGGTATTATACGTCCCTACCCTCTCGTCAGTATAGATGATTATATAGGAGAGAAGAATTTTGTTGGATCTCAGTGGAGGTGCGAAGGTCGGGAGCCATCGCCATGCTTAGGAGACATCAGGCAGCTGGTGAAAGAGTATTGCATTCTGCCGTTGGGATCAGAATACGTGAGGACACATGCTCCGATAATCAGATCTATTCTGATTTCAGGTAACCTATTGCAATACCTACGTGTAGCTAAATACAAATATATTATGTAGTTGACTTTAACGAATTAAGTTAACCTACTACAATTTTTTTATATATAAAATATTAATGCATAGTTACTATTATTCATGCAAAAGTAGTTATAATTATTTAAAGGAAATTATTGTTGTTAGTATTTTCAAACTAAATTAAGCACTCATCTATTTAGTTGTATTTTATTAATAATTTTATCTAGGCTACTTTATATTGTAAGTTCAATAACAAAATAATTATCTGTAGCAAACTAGAAGCTTGCTTCAAGAAATATATAATTTGATTATAGGTCCTCCGGGAAGTGGCAAGAAAATGCTTGTAAATGCAATTTGCAGTGAAACAGGGGCCACACTATTCGACCTAACGCCAGCAAATATTGTTGGAAAGTACCCCGGAAAATCTGGCCTCATAATGTTGATACATTTAGTCATGAAAGTATCAAGACTGTTACAGCCATCCGTGATTTGGATGGACGACGCTGAAAAGCCATTTGTCAAGAAAATACCTAAAACCGATAAGACAGACCCAAAGCGATTGAAAAAAGATCTCGTTAAGATTATTAAAGGTAGGCGAGGCGTTATTTCAAAAAGATATTTTGTATAAAAAAATTGGTTACATTTATGATAATATTATTATCATAACTACAAGACCTAATATTATACTTCAGATTTAATGCATTTTTATATAAACGTCAAAGTAGGTATGTCTGGTTTGAACGTTAATAATTCTAGAACGTTTGGACGTTAATAATTCTAGAACGTACGAACTAGTAGTCTAAGGCTGAACTGATTTTAGTGAAATTACATTTGTATTTCCCTCGATTAGCAGCATAGCTACTATTGTATTGATAATAAATAATAATAAATATTTTCAGGACATTTATACACAGCGCCATCTAGTTCCAAGCTAAGCAGAAAGCTTGTGTTATGGCAACTAGATATCGGAATAAATATCATAAACATACTTTTCTTTAGTAAATACATACATACAATACATAGCAACACCCAGACCCCAGAAAAATACAAATGTAAATTACAAATATATTTTTCCGGTGTGGGGATCGAACCCACGACCCTTCGCGCAGAAAGCAGTTGTGCTAACACTACGCCAAGCGGTCGTCGATAAAAAAAACATACTATAAATTTAAATCCATCTAAGTAACATCCAGCTCGTCTCACCACTTCATAGAATAAAAAAAGTAAAATCTGTAAAATTTGAAAAGTCTGTCTATTTATATTACTTTGAAGGTGTTAAACATTACGTAATAAAGAGGTATATTTGGTAACATACCTTTTATATCCAGGAATATGTCCAGAAGACCGCGTTCTATTCGTGGGCACATCCCGAACTCCATGGGAAGCGGAGCAGAAGTTACTGTTCCAATGTTACTCTAAAGTGATTCAGATACCAAGAGCAGATTATGGAAGCATTTCCCTCATGTGGCGCACGAAGCTGCATAGGGCGGGCGCGCTGTCTCCAAGACTAGATATATCCTGCCTATCGAGGGTTTCTGACTCTTACACAATTGGTTTGTATTGGCTTCACTTTATTTTCCTAATCTAACTTAAGAGCAAATTATAAGGTGTTGATAGCAAACTGCAAAGTATGGAGCGACACAAAAGAAAAGAATAGTCATGAGTAGGAATGTCACTTCTTTATATGTCCTCTTAACATGTGTTTTAGTGAAAGAACAATTGTACAAGTGTATAGTACGCGTCACGAATCTTTATCGCTGAACTAAACCTGCTCAGAAGTCAAAAATAAGGTACCGAGGTAGCAGCGCGGCGCGCGAGGCGCGTGATCGTCGGGTGCACGAGCGTTGATTGGTTGTCCCAGTCGTGTTGTCTTTCTCGCACTAATACCTCAATTACTAAACAATCGCTAAACATAAATGAGGCGTACTATAAATGTGTTTGATGAACTCCTTGACATTGGATATATCCCACCTTTAATATTCCTGACTTTGTTTGGTTTGTTTTCTAAAAATGTATACCTGTACCTTTTCTTTTGATTCGAAATCTTAGATAAAGATGATACCTTGACATAATTGGATTACTACATCCAACTTACAATCAAATGTTATTCCAAAGGTACCTTATTAGCAGCGCTGGACTCTGTTCTAACTACAAAACGAAGGTTACAGCTACGTGTACGAGCTCTCACGGCACACGAGGTCGCGGTCCAGCTCAGTGCACGAGAACCTGTATATGCAGAACATGTAAGTGACTTGCATTGTTAGAAGCAGTTGATGAATAAGGAGTACCTTGATTCTAATAATAACCCGAATGAGACTGCTTATATACTCCAGACTACTGAATAGAGTGTTGAAATACAGCGTTCAATTAGGACTCGAATTCTATTTTACTAAATATATAATACTAGCTGTGCCAGCGACTTCGCCCGCGTAGAAAAGTGACTTTGGGCAGCATTTTTGAAAATGCCTAACCCGCGCCAACAAACGTTCAGCGAGTTCAACGTGATTCTTTAAATTGCCATAACTTTTTTATCTATCAACCGATTGACATGAATAAAAGACTAATAATAATGATGTTTTGAACAACTATGCCAATATTCAGCTTTATGGGAATTTATGTAACCTTCCTCCTGATTTTAGGCTTAAATAGACCGGACTATAAGTTAAACTTACCACAATATATCATTGAAAATCCCATCTAGATAGGACAGACAAACAGACAAAAATTCCAAAAATCTTTGTTTTGGGTTCTATTGCGCTACTAAAGGTCTCCTACAATATTTTTTCTCATATATCTTCCATGTACAGACAGGGACTCTTTACGCTTTTATTATATGTATAGATAATAAAATAAATATGACAGTTTGTGAGAATGTATGTTTGTTATTCCTCCACGCAAAAACGGACCGATTTAGTTGATATTTGGTTTGTAGATAGGATTAAAACATAGGATACTTCATATCCCTGTATTGCCTCGGAAACGGGAAGTACGCGGGTAAAACCGCGGGGCACAGATAGTAATCTGCCCTTAGTTTAGTAGCAGAGTTTTATCTTGGTGTTAGGGCCAGGTATAAGCATAGTCGTGTCTAGCTATTAAATTATAAAGCAATACTATGCCAAAAGGCTAAGGTTAATATTAGACATTGGATCATATATACAATATCGAATCTATGTTGTATATATTATGTAATCAATGTTGCACGTTCACTTTCTGCGAAACCATTGCGCAGTTTTTGCGTAAAAGAGTGACATACATACAAACCGGGGTTTTGGTCGGTAGAAGTCCGACATAACCCGTGGTCCTTCCCCGAGGTCCATGGGTATCCTATGAGGATTTCCTCACTATAAAAAAGGGTGTATTGCATTACATATTTGAAGTTTAACATTAATAGATTTCATTAATAAAGATAATAATCAATGCAGGATGCTGCAGCCAGTGCCTGGTGGTTAAAAACTCCGATGGAGAGGAGAAGACTGCGAATGCTGCAGAAGATACAAGAGTTGGAAGAAGAGAACGAAGAGAGAGCGGCTGCTGCCAAATAGATATCTTAAGTGTCTTATATTTAAGTCAAGTAATCAAATCTGAGCAAAATAGAGATATTTTTAAAATTATATTATCTATTTATGTTTGTCTCTTTATAAAATTTAATATAAGACACTCTTTTATAAATATCATAAAATTTATACAAATCGAATCTATGTTATATTTATGTAATGCTGATGCCAAATAGATATCTTAAGTGTATTTTATGTTTAAGTGAAGTAATCATATCTATGCAAAATACAATTTTTTTTATATTATTTGTGTACCTATGTCTCTTTGTAAAAACTCTGTCTACCATCTATTACAGTAAAAGACGCTGTTCTATAATTAATGTCCTTACATTGTTCCAAATATAAATAATTGGCAGCTCTAAAAACAACGAATTTCAACAATATCTCCTTTCATTCGAAATTTAAAAACTGAATCTAACACTAAACTGGCATTTTAAAAAACGCAACCTTCTTATTCTACCCTGTCATTTCAAGATATAAAATTAATTTTGCAACTGGCCGGCTGCAACTAAAAAAGCAAAATCCTCCACAGTCTTCCGTTAATACGAAATTCAAAAAGTGATACCAAATTTAAAACCTTTATCCCGCAGCACTTTCAGGTAACCGCATAAAAACATCCTCATGAAACTTGCATTACTACCGGTAAATCCTCGGAACAAAAACGTTGAAGTTAAGTCTGCACCTGCTAATGCTCTCACGGGCATTTGATTTAGACAGGAAATTTTGTAGTCCATTTGCTGGTTTCTTTCCATATAATCTACAAATGTATGTAACCTAGACAGACAAAATAAGATCAATCATAATCTATACTAATATATAAAGCTGAAGAGTTTGTTTGAACGCGCTAATCTCAGAAACTTCTGGTTCGAATTGAAAAATTCTTTTTTTATTGAATAGACAATTTAACGAGATAGGTTTTAGGCTACATAACATCACGCTGCGACTAATAGGAGCGAAGATATAATGGAAAATGTGGAAAAAACGGGGAAAATTATTAATCTTTGAAGACTTCCTTTGCGTGCGCTGCGAAAACGATTCAAGATACCAAAAATTTTGTATGAAAGAATTATTCCTCTTTAAATGATCTAAAAAAAAGTTTGCGACAGTATATGTCTATCTTCTAAGATTGACTCACTATAACATAATAATAGAAATAGATCCGACAGGGACGAAGTCGCGAGCAACAGCTAGTAATAAATATTGCTCGAGCATCTATCAGTGTAATCTACAAATGTACCAAGACATTAAATAAAGACCAATAATAATAAATAAGCATCTATAAAAGTTTCTTGTCGGTAAAAGGCGAAAGTTCGTGAATGTGTAGGTACATTTGTTACTTCATCACGTCTAAACAGCTGGACCGAGTTGAATGAAATTTGGTAAGGACTGTCTCTCATTCTGACACCCTAGATTAACACATAGGCTCGTTTGGCAGATACGTTTTTATGCGGGAAATGATACAATTTATTTTCCCTATTAAACTGAGGGTAAAAATATAAATGCGTACAAATGAATGCCGTTAGACAAAATGACGACCACTAGGCGCAGTGGTAACACAACTGCTTTCTGCGCGAAGGGTCGGGTTCGATTCCCACACTGGAAAAATATATTTGTAATTTACATTTTTATTTTTCTGGGGTCTGGGTGTTACTATGTACTGTATGTATGTATTTACAAAAGAAAAGTATGTATATGTAATTTATTCCGTTATCTAGTTGCCATAACACAAGCTTCGGCTTAGCTTGGAACTAGATGGCGCTGTGTATAAATATTTATTTATTATTTATTATTTATTAGTAATTTTCAAAAAACATCACCGAGCCAACTACTGAAAAAACGTAAAACTGCTGTTCCATTATAAATGTGTTCATTCACTTTCACAGCCGACTATACGTTATGCAAAAACTAAAAGAATTTTCCTCATCGTATAAGGAAGTGCTTATTCACAAAGAGCGCTAACAAGTAACAAACTCAGATTCTTACTTGTTACAGGTTGTTAGCGTTGCCTTTGAGCCTTTGTGCTGA
>JADANM010005263.1:1870431-1882048 GCA_026213755.1 Eurema hecabe | reverse complement strand
CACCCCCACCCGCGCCCGCCCACCCCGCACCAGCCAACCCCGCGCGCCATACAGCACTCAACAACCCCCGGTCTGGTACGCACACGCATACTAGATCACGCTGCAAATAAATAATTATAATTAGAATAACTCACGCCTCATGGCGAGCCCCCGCCTCAAAATGGTGCTATAAAAAAAACTCTATAATAAGTAATAATAATAAACTTCACATGGCACCACTTATGATTGAAACTGCTCACAACTCATTCGACAGAATTTAAATAAATGATACTACATTTTTTGGAAATAGTCCTTCGAGCCGGATTACACGATTGTGTTGTTTAATATAAAAGAAAATAGTTTAAACAACTGCTCATAACAACTCATATGCCTTATTTCGTGTTAATCTATTTAATTGCTGTAACACTACTTAGTAAAAAGCTTAATATAGCTCCTTATAACTCTAAAACTCACCTCATAATTCTTGATAACAGCCGGCACTTCTTGTTCCATGGTTTTCAAGATGGCCGCCATTCTTTCCAGCGACAGAGAGAATCCGACAGCACTGCAAGCTAACTTCGTATTGTCGTCTCTTTCTGCCCGAGCTACGCGCCAAAACTCTTCCACCAAGTTGTCGTATCTGATAGGAGCGAAATATTGATTTGTTAAACCGAAATTTATGGAAAATCTTTAATTTATATTTACGTTATTTTTATTTTTATAGTAATAAAAATGTGAAACCGTCTACTATGAAATAAATAAACGACAAAATATTTAAAAAACTAAGCATTGAAATGTATAAAATAATCTATAACATTAAAAATCTAACATTAATGGCCATAGCATTATAAAAGCAGAGTACTAAAACTCTAAAGTCCAACTGGCAAAAAAGCTTCAAAATCTATATGGTCATTGATCGCGTACAAAGTAAAGGACCTACAGCGCCAAAAAAAAACACGATTGAAAGAAAAAAAGAAAAAAAATAGACTGGCCATTTAGAAAAAAAAAGAAAAAACTTATTTCTCCTCACCTCCCCCCCACAGCTATGAGGTCCCTGGTGCGGTGCTTAGCTGGACGCGCGGGCAGGCGCGCCGCCGACAGCTGCCAGAACACGCCGCGGTGCTGCGCCGCCTGACACGCCAGGAACGGCGCCACCGTCAGCGGGCACTGCCATATACATACATTAATAATAAAAAAATTATTAATAAACAAAAAAAAAATTAACCATACACAGGTATATAATTTTATCAATCGGCAGCCTTGTCGCTAGGAAGCTAGAAATGTTATCTTCTAGGCAACCTTGCATACATACGTACATATTATAACGACAAGTAAGGACGTACCAAACTATATAATAGATTTTGATGACGTTTGTAATTGGAGTAAATTTAAACTACATATAATAATAACCCTACTATTACGTTTTTTTAATAATAAATTTAGTATCCTTCTTAATATATGACTCCCCCAATCTCCTTCTCATATGTGCGACGCCCTACCAATATAAATGTCTAAATTAATCTATTACATTACCCAATTCAGCAGCCTATCCACAAATAATTTCCAATTCTCTGACAGTTATGTAGTATAGTAATGACTCTACTTATCTCTTTTCACTCTAGCTACAAACTCACTCCTATTTTCTATACCAGAATTATTACTGCTCTCGCAGCTCTCTCCAACATGTGACTCCACTTATCTCTTCTCACCCAACCTGCTAACTCTTTTTCATCTCCCACTCTAACAAAATTATTATTACCTCAATCCCCAACTCAGCAGCATATCCACAGACAGTCTCCAGTTCCTTCACAGCTCTCTCCAACGTGTGACTCCACTTATCTCTTCTTACTTGCGCCACCAACTCTCTCACTTGCTTGATTTCCACATCTGCTTCCATTAAGCGAAGCAAGTTGGTTATATCACGATTGGTCACGCAAAGAGTTGCTAAATGAGTCTGTAGTTGAAGACTTGTTATACGGCCTGAAATTATAATAGAATTTATATATTAGCAAGGGCTAAAAATAATTTGATAAGGACATTTGTGATACTATTCGTTTAAAGAATATGCAAGCATATTAGACCTCTACATTAAATGCCGTCAATCATCATCGTTCTTAAGGGCTATACACATATTTTTTACTGACACTATTAATCAAAAATCCTTTATATTCATAGACGCAACTCGTGACGTGCACGGGGACACAAAAAATTTATTCTGTGACTTTCGTAAAGGCTCATGAACACTTTTTATTAACAAGGTGGTACCCGAATTAAAGCCAATTTGTGCTGGATTGGAAAAACCATGTCTATTCTAAGGATATTTTTTTAAAAACTCCGTGTGCAAAGCTATATTTATCCAATCAAATTGCCTAAAGCTGACATTCAGTAAAGTACGCTGATATCACTAGTACAAAAAGCTCTACACCAGTTAACACTTACCCAAACTGACGTCAACCAAAACTGGGTTTATCAAGTTATGCTTATCCAGCGGAACCCCACAAGATAAGAGAAGAGCTTTCAGAAGTTCAGTGTGGTTGAGGGTGATGCTGACTTTCAGCGAGCTCGCTGCGGCAGCTCGAGATGCTACTATAAGTAGCTCTGCATCTGGCCATAGACTATCTGAAATGGAATGTATCTAGAAAATGTTTGTCTATGGCAGAAACAATGCAACATCTCTACTTAGTCTACCTAAGTCAGTTTGATTAGAATTAGCACTGGAAGAAACTTGGTAATTTTATTTCAATATATTTTAGTGTTTAAATTCTAAAATTGCTAGATTTGACTAGCAAATTAAAAAATGCAAATTTAAAGTTCCAATCTCTAATATTATGTATATGCAAAAATAAAATACGCTTTGAAGTGTTGTATTGTTAATACAGTAATTTCAATATATTAAGTGAGGCTTTTATTGTAAAAAAAATCATATTAAATATTTGCATTACAATTAAATTGGAAAACTATGCAATTTTATAATAATAATAAATACTCTTTATTGCACACCAAATGGCAAATAAGCAAGTCTTAACACTAAAGTGATCTCTCCCAGACAACCTGAGACCGAGGAAAAGCTACAAAGAGCAATTTTGCATTCTCCTTGCACGTTTTATTTTAAAAATATCTTATAATTATTATCAGTTAATTTGCATAAAGCCCATTTAATTTTTTTATACACCACCCCTTTTTTATATACACTAGCTGACCCGTGCCCACTTCGTTGGGCATAATGTTACTTATCATTTTCGGTTTTTTATATAGCCTATGACACTCAGCAATAATGTGTCTTTATATTGGTGAAAGAATTTTTTAAAATCGGCTCAGTAGATCCCGAGATCACCCCTTACAATTTAACACACACACACAAACTTTACTTCTTTATAATATTAGTATAGATAAACACTTAAACAGTACATAAACGTTAAGCTTTTTCTAAGATTAAGAATTTAGTACAAATAGGACGGGGACGTGAAATTGAATAATAAAGTCAAAACCTTTTTCTTTAAAATAAAAACTTGTTTTTATTGAAAACAAAAATAAGAGTGTTGCTATGGATAAGTATTAAATTAAATAGTAATGTTAGGATAAAAAAAGTCTGCGACAGTATATGTCTATCTTCTAGGATTGACTCACTATAACGTAAGAACAGAAATAGATCCGACGGGGACGAAGTCGCGAGCAACAGCTAGTTAGATACTAACCTGTATATGGTGAGACCATATCGAAAGCACATTCAACAATCTCCCGAGGATGGAAGCCACGTACCGTGCGGTCCGTCTCCCGGTACACGCGGTCTACGACGTACCGACGCATATATTTAGTCCCCGAGTACGCTATATGCCTGAAATTGGGTTTAATCTATCAGACCAGAAAAACGACCCCTTGGCGCAGTGGTAACACAACTGCTTTCTGCGCGAAGGGCCGTGGGTTCGATTCCCACACCGGAAAAATATATTTGTAATTTACATTTGTATTTTTCTGGGGTCTGGGTGTTGCTATGTATTGTATGTATGTATTTACTAAAGAAAAGTATGTATATGTAATTTATTCCGTTATCTAGTTGCCATAACACAAGTTTCGGCTTAGCTTGGAACTCCATGGCGCTGTGTGTAAATGTCCTGATAATATTTATTTATTATTTATTTATTTACCTTGGTCTACTTTTCATATTGACGATAATAAGGTTTCCAATTCTGGTGCATTTATTTTTTATTACTACTAGCGACCCGCCCCGGCTTCGCTCGCATATATTATGATGTAAGCTATCCCATCTTTCAAGTTAGATCAGACTGCACCCGGTGTGCAAATCTAATTTAAAATCGGTTCAGTAGTTTGCGAGTCAATCGCGTTCGGACACGTACCAACGTACGTTAAGAAGAACTGGTCAATTATTATTGACTGCAAAAAAGGTTCTTGATTGTAGTGTATTACTTTTTACTGAACTAGGTGGAACAATTTTAATAATTTTAAATCTTGTTGGAAGGGTAAATATTGAATGGCATCCATAAATAAAACTAAACTACTTTGATTGCAAACAAAATAAAAAAAAAATCAAATTGGCCATTCGTCTAATTAACTTGGTCAGATTCTACACATATCACAAATTAAGTATATCACCTGGCAAACGGCAGTCTCAAATCATGTGGCAAATGGCATACAGCTCCAGAGATGGTCATAACAGTAACTGCGTTAGATCCTTGGTCCCATCGACCCGCCCGGGGGGTTAGAAGTGGGGGAGAAAACTCATGCGCACCGTGACTGCGGAAAACCTGAAAATAGAAAATTAATAGTAATAAATAAATATAAAATACTATTTCAACTTCACTAGGTCGATTCATCATTAGAGAACTTATTTAAATAAAAAAAAACTATTTTACTTGTTAGGTAAAAATGAGCTTGTAGGGTTTCTAAGTTCTGACAGATAACTTTAACACTAACAAAAAATCAAGAAGATAGGTACCACTGTCTTATTGAAACCAAATGTAGTTACCAAAATAATTGAGACCAGTGACAAACTTTAACAAATCTAAATATATATAAAAGGAGAAACTGACTGACTGTCGTCTGACGGAGTCGCGGGTAACAGCTAGTATTCCATATATTCTAAAGTTTCTTAACAATCTTATAGTATTTTAAGCCTTATAATGAATATTTATTGAGGAAAAAACCACCTGTGTATTTATTTTTATACTACGCTAAAAGCTGCGTGAAGAATAAGGTCTTTAAACTTACTTGAACAACAGCATCTTTAATAGCTCCTATAAGTTCCATAGGCTTGTTCTTCACACCACTATGATATGTAAAGTCTTCAGCTGGTGAGGGTCTCTGATCCAGGCA
This sequence comes from Eurema hecabe, assembly GCA_026213755.1. NCBI lineage: Eukaryota > Metazoa > Arthropoda > Insecta > Lepidoptera > Pieridae > Terias > Terias hecabe. The sequence continues at coordinate 1,876,738 of JADANM010005263.1, read as the reverse complement.
AGCTGTGACCAGCCTCTGGTAGCCCCTGGATCCCCTGTCCGCCAGGGTGTGGGACAGGAGACCAGATAAAGCACCTTCTGGAACTGCTCTTGGGACATGCTCGCTGGCCAGGAGTTCAGCGCTTGTGGGACGTAAACTCGCGTCGTGGTCTAGGAGCCATCTATTAGACGATATAATATTTAAGTCTGAATAAATAAAATTCTCGGAATGGATCTCAAAGTCAATGCGTTACTGTTAGAGATTGTCGAAAAATTACTCAAATTAATATTAGAAAGGTTCTTGGATACTACTGAATACTATGTACTGAAACCAAATATTTCTAATATATATTCGACATAAGCAAAAAAAAGGCCACTTAAAAGTTTCCCAATACTGATTCTTTTAAAATTAGTAAATAATAAAATAACTATAGTACCCCTCCTTCCATTACCACAATTGGAAGGGAAACCAAAACCCGTAAAAACCATACAAACCTGATAACATGAATCTGCTTCGAGTTGTCTTCTCTCACGAAATCTTCTGGCATCTTTATTTCTCTCTTTCTCAAATTGGTGAGCACTGTGAATCTCTCCGTGCCGGTCTCGAACGGAGAGTGGAACATTTCGAAGAGAATTATACCGAGAGAGTATATATCTACTTTCTGGTTGTATATCACTTTGCTGGCAGATTGTTGGAGTTCTGGTGCGACGTATAACGTAGTTCCTACCTGCAAAGGATATAATATAACAAATTTATGTAAGTTTTTATGATTAATAAGTTCTTATGCAAAAGCAGGTAGTTATTTTGCTCATAGGTTATAGCAAAGCTGTTTAATCAAAAATGTCGAATGCGTTACCATAAAATGATTAAGTTATTTAATAGGAGATTGGAAGGTGGTAGGAGAAAATAGGTATCAGATTTCTGGATCCCATACAAAACAAATAAAAAAATAACGAATACTTATAAAACTTAATATATATAAATTACGTGTCACGTTGTTTTATCGCGATTGACTCCTAAACTACTGAACAAATTTTAAATTAAATTTGCACACTGTGTGCTACTGCGCAATCCAACTCAAAAGATAGGATAGCTTACATCCCGGTATTGCCCCGGGAACGGGAACTACGCGGGACAAAACCGCGGGACAAAACCGCGGGACACAGCTAGTAATATAACTCGTAGATTGTATATAAAAAACAACTTACCTTACCCGTAAGTAACCCATCAGTCTCTTTGCTTTCTTGTAATCTCTCTGAAATGAACATTTTGAATTATTTTGTAAGTCCTTTTCCATAGAGCACAAAAGAACACAATCGATTCGATTCATTCTAACAAAGACAAAACTAAAAGTAAAGTCAAATAGAGAAACTCTTTTCCTCTTTAGAACTCCCAACTCACCAGTATCAAGAAGCATTCCAGTGAACACTTTGGTCGCAAGTCCGAAGTCTCCAATTTTGACGTGGTCGTTCGAGTCCAAGAATATGTTGACGGGCTTCAGGTCTCGATGTATCATGCCCTTCTGGTGGACGTGGGCTAGACCTGGCCAGAGACAATACGCTTGAACTTCAAAGTCTATTTTATTAAAATGACCATAACTAAGATCAAGACACTACGAAGACAGATTTTTTTTTATATAATAGGGGGCAAACGAACTGGCGCGTCACCTGATGGAAAGTGATCAACGCCGCCCATGAGCACTCGTGATGCCACGAGTGTGTTGCCGGCCTTTTAAGGATCGGTACGCTCTCTTTTGAAGGTCCCCAAGTCGTATTTAAGAATAAAAAAAGGTTAAAAGGGTAGAGAAAAATGGGCTCCTCACACTCGAACGAAGCCTTTACTTGACGGTAATCTGTGGAAGGGTCGACCTTAATCATACTGACGAATTGATTCTACCACACTGAACAATATAAGCACCCCCACACCACATTGATGTAATACCAAACATACCTTCCAAAATCTCTCTAAACAGCCTCCAGGCCCGGAAATGCTCCTGATAAAGACCGTTATCTATGGCTTGTCTCAAGGTATTCTTCTCGCAGAATTCCATCTGGATGTACAGCATCTGCTGGAGACGAGGTTCCGTTGACACCGTGGTGTCTTCTGATGGAATGGAATGGGATTGCTCGGAGACACCTTCGAATTCTATGACACTGCTGGAGTCTTCAGCGCTGGGTATAAAGTATTTTATTTAATGAAAAGAGTACGAAAGATGTCCATTTGTATATATTTATTGATGAACTATTCTAGAATCTAGATATTATATAAGGAACTTGACACACTACATATTAAAAAATATATCGAAACAAATTTATGTATTATTTTGAAAATTATTAACTTTCGTCTTTGCTAAACACATAAGAAGCAAATAAAAACAAGTATAGCAATATATTACATATTTAAGGGCTAATCTAAATTAACCAATCATTAATTAAAATCGATATTTTAATGAATTTTACACACAACTTGTAGTGAAGCACTATTCACTACAAGTTGTGTGAACTTAAAGAATAACCACTTTGAAGTTTTCAAGTCATTTGTTTTTTTTCCAAATCTCTATTATTATAAATAGCACTCACTTCATAATATTGAACCAAAGATCCGGTTCATCATCATCACTGGAGTCTTCATCGCTGTCTGAAGATTCATCTCTCGCTTGTACAGGCGCGTCCGACATTGACCAGTTAATCTGCAATTTTACTAAATATATATTACACTAGCTGATGCCCGCGACTCCGTCAGCGTGGAATTTTAAATAAACAAACGTTCAGCAAGTTCAACGTGATTCTTAAAATTGCCATAACTTTTTTTTATTAACCGATTGAGATGAATTAAACACTAAATGTTAAGGGAAGCTTTCCACATTGAAAACCCCATCTAGATAGGATAGCCGTTTAGCGTGCACAAACAAACAGACAAACAGACAAAAATTCCAAAAATCATTGTTTTGAGTTCTATTGCGTTAATAAAGGTCTCCTATAATATTTTTTCTCATATATCTTTCATGTACAGACAGCGACTCGTTACGTTTTGATTATATGTATAGACAAGAGAATACTAGACTTATTTCTCTTATTAATTAAATGTAATTACTCTTTTTGGAAAAAAGAAGACTTAAATGTCGACTAAAAGAAAGCGTTTAAATCTTAAAAGATGTCCATACACTATGCTAGTTTTCCAATAACAGAGCATAGTGCGACATTTCGATCAATGTCAAATTAAAAATAAAAAAAACAATTGTTAATTTTCTGTCACTGCATATGCGATAAGCACTACTTTCTACTTTTGAGAGTGCTCAATATATGCATAAAGAAAGATGTAATTAAAACATTCACCGTTAAGCATTATGCCGCATAATGCGCTCTAGTGATATAATTGGAAAACTAGGTCTATTGAGACGAAGAGGAGTTTGAAGAAGAGAAAAAGTTAGAGAAAGACTTACTTTGACTTCTTGCCCCAGTTTAGCAACAACGTCAGCCAAACTGTCTCCTTTTTTTCTAACTGGTGTTTTAGCAACACTAGTTTCTTCCACCTCCGTATCAATGATCGTCTCAATCCAAGCGTTATAATACCTAACAACGTTCTCATGATTCAACCGCGAAAGAAGTTTAACTTCACGCGTTATCTTCTTGTTGAGCTCAACGCTTTTCGGGTTCAACTTGACGTGTTTTATTGCGTAGAAACCACCGTCCAGTTTGTTTTTTACCTTGAAAGAGATACGTTTACATATAAATATCTATATGTAAATAAGAACTGCAATTCTTGTTGAGTTTGTTATTGGGACCAATTAAAAACTATGAGATATCATTTTTTAAAAAGAAACACATCAAAAAGTATGTAGTGGTAATGTCTCCATGTATACTTAGACCATAAAACTACGTAATAGATTTTTCCTAATAGGTAATATGTATAGGTGAAAAAATTGTATACCTTTAAAACATCCCCAAAAGCGCCCTTACCAAGCCATGTTAATATTTCAAACTCAGCATTTAATCTAGAATGTCCGTTGACTAGGGTACTTATATTGTTAATTTTTTTAGCTCCATCTTCATCCTGAAACAATAAGAAATGAATATTTAAAGCCAATTGTTACTATTGATTAATAAAAAAAATCCGGCTCGAAGGACCAATAATTACCAAAATTATTGTATTTTTTATTTATTTATTTTAAAAAAGTACAGCCACATAATACATATTTACACATTATTTCATACAATAAAAACAAAAATTCTAATATGTATTAAATTTACGGCGTACATAACATTATTTGTATACGAAACTAAACACTAGGTATCTACATGCAGGGAAGAATATTGTATCTCTGTCAGACTAGGTGTCTGACAGGTACCTTAGGACGGCAGACCTAAAACCTATGAAAGAACTATCGAAGATATCCAAATTGGCTTTTGAATTAATACCGTTAAACTCCGTGGCTATTCTTGCCAGTGGAGATTGCCGACCGAGATTTGTTCGAGTAAACGGGACTGCAAACACATTTTTTATTCGGTGTCTAGGGTACTTATTGGGGACTGACAGTTTCAGACACGATAGAAGGTGGCTCGATTGCAGAGGGCCGTTTAAGATTTTATGAAGGAAACACATGTCGGCGAGCAATCTACGATCGCGCAAGCTTGTCATTTCAAATTTTTTAAGTCTCTCGTTATATGGTTGACGGTGAGAGAATCCACTACACAAAAAGGCGAGGTGGCGAGTAAATGCGCGTTGTATGCTCTCAACTCGTTGTGAGTGAACACAATAAAACGGACTCCATACACTGGAGGCGAAATCGAGATGGCTGCGCACCAAGGAGTTATAAAGCAGGATTTTTGTGTGCACATTTCTAAAGTCTCTGGTGTTGCGTTTGATAAAGCTGAGCATGCTAGCGGCCTTAGTTACTATTTTATCAATGTGAATATCAAACTTAAGTCTGCCATCAATATGCACACCAAGATCTCGAACAACATGCACCTGTTCGAGTGCGACGCCTCCAATCTCGTACCGAGTGACAAGTGGTTTTTTTCTCCGGGAATATTTAATGTGGAAACATTTTCCAGCGTTGAGAGACATGCGATTTTCGACACACCAGGATACAATTCTGTCAAGATCATCTTGAATGAGCTTGCTGTCAACGGGAGATGACACGGGTCTATAAATCTTTAGATCATCAGCAAATAGAGAGGCCTTACAATTGATTAATTTTGATGTAAGGTCATTAATAAATATGAGAAAAAGTTTGGGACCCAAATGCGATCCTTGAGGAACACCTGATACAGCAGAATACCAGTCGGACTGGAAACCGTTTACAACAACCGCCTGCTGTCTACCACGCAAATATGAGTTAAACCAGTCAAGCATTGATCCACCCAACCCAATGGCACGAAGCTTGTTAACAAGGACAGTGTGGTCAACTCTATCAAAGGCGCTACTGAAGTCAGTGTACAAAGCATCAACTTCGAGTCCTCTATCGACAAACTCACACAATTCCGAGACAAACGATACCAGATTTGTTTGAACAGATCTACCTGAAGTAAAACCATGTTGAGCATCTACTATGTGATTTCTACTAAAAGCGGTAAAGGTAGGACATATCAGGGCCTCAAATAACTTAGCAAAACAAGAAAGGATTGAGATGGGTCGATAGTTCTTAATGGAGGTATCAAGACCCTGTTTGAATACCGGGACAATGCGAGCTTTCTTCCATTCTTGGGGGAAAGTGCCGTCTGCAAGTGATCTGTTAAAAATAATTGTTAAGGGTGAAGAAATACCCGCAAGACATCGTCTGACGAAAAGAGGAGGAATAGAATCTGGCCCAGCGCCACCAGTTATATCAAGCATCTTAATTTTTTTTATAATTTGGGATTCCGTTAGGACCAAACTGGTAAGAGAGTCGTGTGGTATACTGGAAAGAGGTACTGAAGTATTGGATATACCGGTGGAATAGACAGAAGAGAAATGACAAGCAAACAAGTTTGCGATATCTTTGCCAGTTTCAGCAAAATCGTTGTCCAACTGCATTTTTGCTGGAATGGACGAGTGGCCACCCCGTTTGTCTTTAATATACCTCCAAAACAATTTAGGGTTATTAGATATACATTCTTCAATGTTAGAAACGTAGTTCTTGTAGCAATTGTTATAGAGTTTGTGACATCTACTACGCAGTAAGTGAAATTCGATTTCATCGCGAGGGTTAGAGTACTTTAAGAATCTCTTCCGTACTTTATCCCTTTCAGCTAGGAGTTTAATGAGGGATCTACTAAACCAATTTGGATGTCTAGACCTCAGATAGATGCGCTTTGGCACGAATTGTTCCCTGATATTGTAAAGAACA
>JADANM010005263.1:1784381-1824612 GCA_026213755.1 Eurema hecabe | reverse complement strand
GCTGTGTATGTTTTTTTCTTTATGTACAATAAAGTGTTTTAAATAAAAATAAATAAATTAGAATCAGTTGCGCAGTTTAAGTAGCATACATAGGGATATAGGGACAGAGAAAGTGATTTTGTTTTTGGTATACTATATAGTGATGATTCTGTAGAAACAGGTTATTATAAATAGTGTATCTACGGCCAAAGTAGTTCTTCTTATACGCGATAGAATGAACTAGTTTATACAAGTCCAAAATAGTTTGTCCTAAGTCCGATAGGTCATAGGATAGACCAGTTAAGGCTAGGCCAAACAAGTGCGTCCTAATATAGATACGTACTCTAGGAAAAACTGGTATGACCTAGTCTAAACATTAAATCATATTTATCACTTGCTCGAAAATCGCTCCAGCCGTTTAGACGTGAAGAAGGAATAAACATACACGCTAACAAACTTTCCCCTTTATAATATAGGTGTAGTAATAGAAATAATTCCTTACCTACCTACTAAGTTACAGACATTTTGTTGACAGGGCCATAATCTGCAGATAACCCAATATCTATTTTACCATCCTTGTTAAGTCGTATATCTTTCCTGTTATCCTGTAACAAAAATTATACTCGAATAGATTTTCCTTATCCTATTCACAAAATATTTCCCTCTAAATATTATAATTAAACTACTAAGAATATTCGTAATACAATTTTTGTTGTATTATTTTCTTAACAAACAACTTCATATTATAAAAATCTAATTTCTTCAGAGATTTAATTGTATTTAGTACGGTTAACGTGACCGCCAGAGTTATATACATATTTCTATTTATCTATTAAAAAGAAAAGCGGTAGACACCTCCACCCAAAAACGATTGTAAACCATCTTTCTAATGTGTTACCAGCCTTTATGGAAAGATTATTTCCCAAAGGTCTTTATTCGAAAAGACGGGTAGTATAAGTAGCGTCACGAATCTTTAGCGCTGAACGAAACCTGCGCAGAAGTCAAAAATAAGGTATCGAGGGGACGCGGACGGCGCGGCACGGGGGCGCGTGGTCGTCGGGTGCGCGAGCGTTGATTGGTTCCCCAGTCGTGTTGTCTTTCTCGCACCAATACGTCAATTACGAGCGCGATTCTACCGATGCGCAGCTATTCTCGTCCAACGCTAAACATTCGTGACGCTACCTATACTAATGACAACAATTCTTTAAACTCTCTCTAATGCGGTATTTCCGATGCATTACTACTTGGGGCTGCTACAAGAAGGGAGCATACATCTTTCTAAAAGGACGGCAACCCACTCCCGAACTGTCAAGCTCTGCGAGTGTTGACTGCAATGACCACTTTCCATCAAGTGGCTCGCCTGCTCTTTTGCCCCATAAGTTATAAAAAAATCACATAATAAAAAGCAATTCTATATAGTGAACTTATTTATAGATACAATTGTACGGTACTGAAAGACCAACAAAAAGATAAGCAAGATCCATTATAACGAACAATTGGTATTTGTTCGAGACAAGTTTGCACGGACGATGACAGTGATGTATCGCCCGTTTCAACTTTATAAGTATTGTATAGGTATTTTTCGAGTTATTGAAAGATGGGCAATACGCGATTTTTCCTTGAACTTGGTTTGTTTTTAGGGTTGAGTTTTAAACCCTATTTACTTAAGTGTGCATAAGTATAAGTATATATCTTGCACTTTATTATATTATTAAGTTACAGTATTTTTTCTTACCGCCAAGGTTGTCTTGAAGATATCGTTTCATAGAGATTATTTTACAAATGGCTGCGTTCCTTAATTTTTTTTTATGTTATAGAATAAAGTTAACAATAATGTCATCCTTAATAGTATCTGTATTATATAATTCAACAGTAGGTACCAAATAAATCTTTTTTATAAGTTTCCCTAAAGAACCTCTAAATAAAACCAGGACATTTAAAATACATAAGGATTTCGAAACAAAATTTACATACAACAATGTATTTTCTACTAAATTGCATTCGCGCGGAAACCGGGAGAATCCGCCGCCATTTTGTTTTCCTAACAAGATGTTTAACCGGATTAACCGAAAATGGAAGCTCGTGTCTTATTTCGTTAAAGTACAAATCAAATTAGATAAGACTCGCACCCGCAACAAAGATGTAAGAAAGACATTGTACCTAAGTATTTTTGTATGTAACATTAAATAAAAATAGTGAAGGATTTACGTTTGCAAAATAATTAAATATCTTGCTTTCCCTATCTATAATTAAATCAACCCATTTCAAATTATAGAAACGGATTTATTACAAATTATTAAAAAAAATGACTTGTCAATGTCAACGTCAATGGCATAAGACATTTATATCAGTCAGTTTCATTCCATCTACATTTTTGGCAACACAGAACTGCCGTCAATCATAAGGATTAAATTGAATTGACCTTCATTTTATAATTTAATCGTGTTATGACTGAGCCTGCAGAGAATTATGATGTTTTATATAAAATTTTGAACTCATGTTCATAATACCTAACCTTTAATTACAAAAAAAATGTAATGTAGTTGTATATTTCTCCCATAATATGGGCATAATCATTTCTTTCACAGGCATTTCTCACATATAAATATAAGCACATAATTATGATCTCCTTATTTCCACCTATAAGTACCTATCAATCCAGATTATTACGTAAATAACATGGCATGTTATCACTTTTCGAAGCAGCATATAGCATAGCTCCCTATCTTCATAACATAACCTAAAAACTAATTGAATCACTTGCCGTGGACTGCTCATCTACGTCAAAATGTATATTTATTTTAAAAACATTTTCTCAATTCGCAAATACGGTGCGCGGTGCAAAGGGAATTTAATATGCATTTTGAGTTTACACCACTTACCGTGTCTACACACGGGAATAACTGTATGTTTAACGCTACGTTTTCAACACTTTCATAATAATATGATATTGTTCGACCTGTTCCATCGCACCATCGCACCACCCGCGAAGATTGAAGCTACATCCACATCGGTTGGAACAGTGGCGATCCACCACGTTTCGTTATTCCCGGTCGTTTCTGCCGCGCACCTACAAACTGTGGAATGAGCTTCCTTCTGAGGTATTCTCGGAACATAGGTTTCTTCAAAAAAGGTGTCAAAATATTTCTCCTTCGGGGCCGACGTTGCACTGGCGACTCCTCAGATGTTGCACGTGTCCATAGGCGACGGTGGCCGCTTACTATCAGGTGTTCCGTTTGCTTTTACGTTGACCTTACAAAATAATAAAAAAAAAAGTTTTTTCAATCACCAATCAAATCATATATACATTCTACATATAAACCTTCCTTATCTTCCTTGCTCCTTAAATCACCATATCTATAAAAAAAACATCCATGAGAATCGATTGCGTAGTTTCAAAGATTAAAGCATACATAGGGATATAGGGACAGAGAAAGCGACGTTGTTTTAAACTTTGTACTGATGATCAACAGCAGATGATCAGCAACAGCTGGCCGAACGTTGTACCTAACCTGTAACCTTTTACCTACACCTAGCCTTTTTTCACTTGGCAACCATAATCAAATTTAATGATCGAAAACGGTTTAGCTGTTAACGAGTTACACCCAAGTCAGATTCTGCCCCAACTTTGAATGCGCATACTCTACATGTAATAAGAATTAGACCTTCTTTTTGAACTGCTATAATATTTATTAAATGAGCACCATCAAAATCTGATGTGAAATTTTTAGAGTTATATGTATGACTTTTTTCATTTCTTTTATAGGTACTATGTAGTCTATTCTTCTATCCTAATATTATAAAGAAGTGAAGTTTGTGTGTTTGTTAAATTGTAAGGCTTAAATTCGGGGTCCACTGAACCGATTTTAAAAATTCCTTCACCAATAGAAAGCCACATTATTGCTAAGTGTCATAGGCTATATAAAAAAAAATTGTTAACATTATGCTCAACGAAGTGGGCACGGGTCAGCTAGTAGTAAAATTAAGAAGCTGGTTAATAACAAATTTAGTTCCGTGTATTTTCGTTGGCTGCCGAGAATACTTTTTAACCATGCGCGACCAGTTATATTTCATCCAAATGACTTTCGTACATTTTGAATTCATATAAAGGTCTGATATAAACGCTTATGGCCAATCTGGGACCGGCGGTTTAAATGCCGCTAGTGAAGAAAATACTTCTATAAAATTTGATAAACATGTTTTTTTCTTTCGATTTATTTGGGATTTCAAGTGAAATGTATTTTGTTTTAATGTGTTTTTGTCTCGTCGACATCTATACAACATAATATGTTTTATGTAAGCTGATTTCTTATGTAATTTAATAAGTCTTTTATTAAACTAATTTCTTATTTGTTATTAGTCCTTGGTGAAACTGTATTTTATATTTAAGAAAGACTTGAATAACGGTGTACCGTAGTCGTAATTATAAAATTTTAATTAAATAGTACCTGATTATTAAGCTTTGTAACATGTAATAATTAAAATCTTTTGACTGGAGTTCACTCTGGAACAAAACACTTCAGACTTGAATCGTCATGCTATCGGTTCAGAAGTTTAAGTTTGTTAAAAATACTAAATTGTCGTATAAATGGGTACAAAAAAACGGGTACGAAATAAAACACGCAAGTATGTACTTAACAAACACTTTATTTATATAACAATAATAGTTATCAAAATAACTACAACATCGTGCCGTCACTATTGTATACAACATCAAGCAAGCTATTCCCTTACAAGTGAATTTATGAAACAGATTAACATTATCAAAATTATTTTTTCTATATTTTGACGTGAATCGTCTTTAAAATCGCGCCAACATACGGGTACCAGGTTTAAAAAGTGGGCCGTAACGAAAAGGTATATATCATCGTATTAAAAATTAAAAAAACTATTATTATTGGAAACAAAAATGTGGTGTGAATATTTCACTTATATACTTAGTCAGATCTACTAAAATGTACGCTCTTTTAACAGCGTTAATTATATATAATTTTAAATAAATCTTATCCTGACTACAAACGTCTTTAGTTCATTGCCAAAATCAAAAATACTTATAAATAGTAGTTCTTATATTGTTATTTACAATGGTAATCTGTTTCATAAATCCTATCTAGTTGTGAACGTAGAAGAAATTTTAGAAGAATATCATTCGAATATTTCTAAAGAGAAGAAAGTTAAGTTAGGAATTATTTAGGAAAGATTTAGGACAATATCTAGTTATCTAGATTTATACAAGAGACAAGATTACGACTTATTCATACATATATATTATTTATAAACACAATTAAACCAAAACTTTGAATGTATTTCATAAAAAATATTTTAGGATAAATTAAATTATTATTTTTGCAAAATAATAATTCTCTGTAATTTAACCTTTTTGTCGGAGATGTGAAATTGATGCCGCTATATCTTACAGAATAGTCCAGTCAAAAAAGATTAAATTATGACTCCATTTTGCATTAATTCTCAACAAAAGTGTTGAGATCTTGTAGACGATTTTACGATCGACAAACTTTGTCTAAAGCATTTTTCGATAGTTCTCGTTGTTCCAGAGATATACGCAAATTTGTGACCTTTGACCTTAAACAAAAAACAACGCACAAAGGGGATCGATGGGGACTTTTAACATATTATTTTTAATGACGTTTTCAAGGCCTGCAGAAAAATTCAGCTTGTTGGGAATTAATGCAAACTGGATTGTCTATATTAACTGGACTAGAATCACCAGTGTGTCGCCGGCTTTTCAATGACATTAATCTTCATAATATTTAGTATGTTTAGTAATCAACTTGCCGTGCTACATTAAATAACTATATGAGTAAAAAATATTTGTTCATAAAAACAATTATGTTTTAAAAAAATGACGTCAAGGATAAAATTTTTGGAATTTAAAAAATTGCAGTTAAAGAACGTAGACACATTTATAGTTATAAACATTTATAATATTATAATATATAAATAAATTATATTATTATAGTCGGTAAACTCCATACTTAAGTATCTTTAAAATATATATTAAATATATTGATTTTATTTTGTACTTAATAACTGAATATTTTTTCGTTGCCCATAAAACTTTTTTATATGGAAATTGTAAATAAAACATTACATAATATGTTAATACAGTATATTATATAATATTTTCAGGACTTTATAAAATATTTTTTTTTTGTGTGTAATGGACGAATTTTTTATTTTTCGATGTAATTTTGAACTGACCAGGTTCTTATTTTATTGAAATTTAATATACTTTGAAATTAAAAAGTACAGACAGCATCAAAAGTCAGTATTGTGGTGTTAACAATTTTTTTGCTTGACTTTACCTATGATCTCAAAATCCAAATAACGTACATAAGATCAAATATTAAGAGTTTTTTTAACATCGAAGAACATTTAATTTGAAGTAGTAAACTAGTACAGTCAGCATCAAAAGAGAGTATACAAAGATGTTAATACAAATTTTGGTAAAAAGGGTAAAGTTTATTTATTTATTTAATAAGTGACAAAATAATGCATACAGCAAATAGCTGAAAGTCTTCGCAAGCCAGCCGTATGAAAAACCAGTAGTAGAGTCTGTCTCGTTTCAACGTTCGTCGTTAGAGAAAGAGAGATATATCAGAATACATATATTATTACAGAACAATACTACTAATTTCTCGAATTTTCTAAATTTTATTCGGTTCAATAGGTCACGTGAAATCCGAACTGAAAAATGCCTTTTTTAGAATCGGTACATAATTTGGTTTTTAATTTTTAAATGTTATAGGCTATCAATTGAACGACCTTTGATTGTCATCGATTATGGACATCACACGAATAGAAACTAAAAAGACGTTACTTACTGCTTTTATGATGGTAATAATAAACAACGAAGAAAATATATGGCACGTAAGACAATAAGGTAAGACTTCCACCTTTTACATTCTAAAAATCACTTAACCTAAGAGACGCTATTATTTGACTATAGGATTCTTGTTGGTAACTTAAAAAAGAATGAACAAATTAGCAAAATTCAAGGTAAAAGGGTGTAAGCCAGTTTCGCAGGTATCCTATGAGGATTTCTCTACATAAAAGAGAGAATCTACCTTCTATTGCTGGTACCTATATGTAGGATTTCACGTGAGCTACTGAGTTGCTAAGAATATTGATCAGTTCGTTCTTACACACTATTTATGACAGAGTGGCTTGTGTAAACCAAACTGTTGGAATGGTGAGGGAACAGAACGTCATAGTTATAAACCACAGGCATCTACAGACCGGCTTAGCGATTGCTTTCATTAGATCACTAAGGCATTAATTTGCCACATACCTTAATTTTGTTTTAGAACATGATAAATGGTGCTGCAGTTTTTAATAAGAGTAGGTAAATGAATTATATACGGACTGAAATTTTAGTATTAATTTCAATATGTTATTAAGTGATTAATATAATTTTGAAGTTACTCTTATAGGTAAACAGTTAACTTATGTTATCAAATCTAAGATCATCAGCATTGGAAGTGTGATGCGTCTAGAGTGTGTTACCGACCTAAAACAGATAATTCAAACAATTTTTATTTAATAAATACGAGTATTTTCGAGAATTGTCTTTTGTTGCTAACTGTACTTTATGAATGACTTTTTGAATTTTTTACAAAAGCTATTTTCGGATAGAAATATTTAAAAACCGTAAAATAAATCAGAAAATCGCAATTACAAAAGTCTCGACTGGGAAAATGTAAAAAGTTTCTTTCTAAGTTAAATAAATTCGGTAAGAAAGTTGGTCGCGACCCAAACGTCAAAGAGAAAAGTTAATATCCAAAAGTCTTGCAAAATATCTGTAAAAGTAATACATTAAAATTATTTGTTTATACCAAAAAAAGGTTTTTGTAGTTAGGTATATTAGAAGTAGAATACTTTAAAAAATCTAGATTGAAATAGGTTAAAACCTAGGTAGAGATATTGAATCTTAGGAATTTAGAAGAAATTTTTATTTGTGTATTTTTAATAAAATACTGATTTATCGAGATTCTACTACTTATGTGGGAATTCGAAAGCTCTAAAAAGTAGGTAATTAGATAACTACCAAGCCTATTCTGATTCTAGAAGCCAGATTATTATTTTTATAGGAAAAAATTGTTTCTTGGACAATCAAGATGGATTTTAGTATAGAAATAGTTAGGATAACGAAGTAGTTTGGAACATTTTAGTTTTTACCACCAAAAAATATTCTTTATCTGTCACATGAAACACAGATAACAAATAGTGTTTTATATTCAAAGTAGGTTATTATTTTTTTCACTTTAATATGATTGTTAATTTGCTAATTTAACGCAAATGACGGCTAACGAACATACATTTAAACTCCAATCAAAATTAAGGACATTTCAAAATGTTTTTTAGAAGAATTTTTTGACAGAAACTTCATTTAGAATATGTATGTCTCAAAGTTAATCCTTATGAAAGATTCTTATTGCAAACTGTCAGCTTAAGATGTTCTCAAAATTGATAAAGGTTTATTAGAAGATTATAATATCATAGATATATAAATATATATTTAAAAATTAAATTAAATAGTATATAGAGCTGATATATGCCTAATTATGATTAAATTGCCTAATATTTTTAAAAAATCGAAAACAATTTACGTAGCCTTAAGATGATCATTTTTAAGAAGGTAGTGTTAATTTTGAAAAACAATTATTTTTAAGGTGTACGAATTTTTAAGTTCAAAATTAGGTTTGACTTTGTAGCAAACACTTAGATTTAACATATTAAATAAGTTTAAAAAAACAGCAACTTGAAATTAGTTAAATATAACTTTATGGAGACACGAATAGATTTGTAAGAATCATAATATATAAAAATATAAACAATGTGTAAAAGGCTTAATTTTGAAAACTGAGACCATATTCAATGTGTTTTTTTTATTCCATAAAGTGATGAGACGAGCTGGATATCCTCCTGATGGTAAGGTTAGCCCAGTAATCTAGCTGGCTACAGTGCCCTTCAGACCGCAGCACAGTGACATTTGCACATCAATGTTCTGGGTAGCACTGCATCCAAATTTTCGAAATAGATATTTTTTATTCAACATTTTTCACTCTGTTAAATAAATATTATGTGTCTGTAAACGCGATTATTTAAAAATATAAAAAAATCAACGACCCATATATTCATGGCTGATAAATATTCCAGTGTATATACATACAAAATCTAGCTGTGTTTTTAATCTACAGTTAATAAAGCTATTTTACAAAAAAATATTCCTTTAATAATCTAGTTAACGCGCCTAAAATAATTTGAATGACAGAACTGTCATCGCGTCCATTAATTAGGCGTCGGTATGGTGGATCTACGCGGCATTTGCGGCCTCGTTTCATTAAAACATTAATCCTATTAAATTTAAAATTAATTAAGTGGAAATATAATCTTTAAATTACTAACAATAGATTTTGATTTAAACCATCTTTACTTATAGCAACAATCTCATTTCATTGAATGGAATTTTTTTTTAAATTTGACATCGCATAGTTGAATATTGAACCTATTACGTGTGTCACAAAAACGCAAATAAATACATAGATACAAAATACTATTGAATACCAAAACTGTTATAAATAAGGAATACTATTTTATTTTAAAAAAACACATTTATATTAAATAAGAGTCCACAAATTGACGCATTATGGCACTGAACACACAACAAACGATAAAATACATCACACAAATCAACTACGACAGTGGCCTTACTTCTAACAACGATTGACTTAACAACTAAAACAAAACTAGATCACTGGACGTTTATTTAGTTTTCCATATGTAATTCGTGACTACAACTTAAGGCTAGGCACGCACTAGGAGTTTTTCGCCGCGCGGCAGAAAAATGCAGCAGCACTCTAAATACTGTAAAAACAGTTTTGAATTATGTTGCGCGCATTTAACGGCGAACCGCCGCTGTTTGGTACAGTAGTTTGTTCAGAGTTGGAGCTGTTCGCAGCTCCAACACATGCTGAGAGGCATTCCTTTTCCAGAGTATTACTGTTTTTTTTCCTTTCTTCTACCTGTGTTTGTTATTTGTTTACTTCAAGTGTGTATTGTTATACTTCTTTTTCTAATGTGCTCTGGAATAAATGTTTCTTTCTTTCTTCTTACAGTACATATATGCGACATTGTGTCCCTGCTGTTTGCTGCCGCGCGGCGAAAAACCGTAGCGCGCGCCTGGCCTTAATGTCGTATTTTTTACAGTTCATAATATGAACAACATAAGGTGTTCCGTCCCTCTCTAACTATTTAATCGTGACAGGAACAGATTTAGTTTAGTTAAGTCAATTGTTTTCAGTAACGCCACCAATATATTATTTAAGATATATTTTATACGCTCTATTACATCTAGTTAGACCTTTAGCACAGCCATCAAGGCTTCAAAGACCTAGGAAGGACCTAGGATCGCCGGCCTAGGGAAATGGCTATCTGTACATTTGAGCACGCTGCCTCAATAGAACATCTCGATAATAAAAACTCAACACCATATTATCCCAGTTATACACCACGAAAAAGGTTTACTATTGAATCTACAATAAACATATCTTAAAACTTCGAGCTATTATTATCTTATAAGGTAAAGTACTAAAACAAAAATAAATACTTTTGCGGGTAGTTGAGGACTACAAAAACTTAACATTCAAATTTATTCCGAACATAAAATTAAATGGTTATTTATCTGTATTACTTTCCTTTGCAGATTTTTTCAAGTAATTCGTACTGGATATTGAATTAAAAGCCTTTGATGACGCCATAGGCTTCTAGCGTGGACATGGTCAGGTATACCAGCCACAGAGAGAAGAAAAACATTGAAGTGACGATCTTAACATTGCGCGGTCCGCCCAGCTCTCCCCCCACGGACTTGCGGCGACGAAGAACCAACACCAGCACCGCTAATGCAGCCTCCGAACAGAACATGGTCACGCTGAAGGCTAAGCTGTTAAAT
This sequence comes from Eurema hecabe, assembly GCA_026213755.1. Classification (NCBI taxonomy): domain Eukaryota; kingdom Metazoa; phylum Arthropoda; class Insecta; order Lepidoptera; family Pieridae; genus Terias; species Terias hecabe. Next base: position 1,813,661 of record JADANM010005263.1, on the reverse strand, counting down.
AAAAATACGATTTTAAGGAAACAAGAAACTTTAAATGATTTATAGGGTCTACTCAGGAATTATGTCAATGTCGTATCGGGATCAATTAAGATGGCGACGAAGTAGGACTACTAAAAAAGGTAGTGTAGCCTTGCTTTTTTAAAATAAAATAAAAATTACAAAGAAAATTACTTGTCCTTTTGTTTAATACCTGTATTTAGAGTTATAAATATATTATGTAAGTCACTGTTTGCTAGCTGCGGCCATTTTAGACTGATAGCCATCAAGAATAGCTAAAAATGCATTTTTAAACAAAATTAATAGTAGTAAAAAAAGTTGTCTGTAAAGTGGTTAACTGACGATAATGCCTATCGTGCCTCTTTGTTGATCGTTCCACGCTCTCGCTTGCACTTCAAGCCACAATAGAACGCCTCAGATCAAGGTAACGTCGCAGGACTCATGTTACTTCATCTAATCTGCATCTTCTCTCTAATATAAAGCTGAAGAGTTTGTTTGTTTGTTTATTTGAACCCGCTAATCTCAGGATCTACTGGTTCGAATTGAAAAATAATTTTTTTATTGAATTGACCATTTATCGAGGAAGGCTTTAGGCTACATAACATCACGCTGCGACTAAAAGGAGCGAAGATATAATTGAAAATATGGAAAAAACGGGGAAAATTATTCATCTTTGAGGGCTTCCTTTGCGTGCGCTGCGAAAACGGTTCAAGATACAAGAATAATATGTAGGACAGAATTATTCCTCTTTAAATGATCTAAAAAAAAGTCCGCGACAGTATATGTCTATCTTCTAAGTTTGACTCACTATACCATAATAATAGAAATAGATCCGACGGGGACGAAGTCGCGAGCAACAGCTAGTCGAAATATAAGACGTCAATAAACCAAATATGCCACAGTACTCACTTCCCCGGTTCAACGTGAAACTTCTCGTTCTTCGACCAGTGCACGATGGCGGCGACGGTCCAGGCGACACCTATGCCCAAGAAGACATTGACTGCGTTCGACCCCGTCACGTTCCCGACAGACGCGTCCGCGTGCTTATCTTGTATCGCGGCTACTTTGCTCGCGAATGTATCTGTGTATTTAATAATAGTTTAAGTATAGGTCGCGTCACGGATGTTTAGCGCTGGACGAGAATAGCTGCGCATCGGTAGAATCGCGCTCGTAATTGACGTATTGGCGCGAGAAAGACAACACGACTGGGGAACCAATCAACGCTTGCGCACCCGACGATCACGCGCCCCGCGCTACCTTATTTTTGAGTTCTGCGCAGGTTTCGTTCAGCGCTAAAGGTTCGTGACGCTACTTATAGTTTATATTATGGTTAGAGGTTAGTTACTAAAAGAGCTTAGTCATTTCAGATATTATGAATGTGAAAGTAACTCTGTCTGTCTGTTACGCTTTCATGATATACGCTTATGTAGTTTAGTCCTTAAAGACAGTCTAACAGTGTTTTCATAACAATAACTAATTATGTTTGAATCACATAGACTAAATAAAAACAAGATAAAGATCATCTTTTTCATCCTAATATTACTAATAAGCATAACTTACCCTTTTACGCTAAACTAATGAATCGATTTGGCTAAAATTTGGTAAACAGGTAGATTAGATCCTGTATTATCAAATAGGATGTTTTATATCCCGGTAGTGACCCGGAAACGAAAACTAGCTGGCTACAAAACAGTTTTCAAACATAACCACATTTTACGTGTCTCAAGCATGTTTCTCGTAATAAACTGCCATCGAAAGCTATTATATTCGGCGGGCCTAAAAGCATTTCCACATTAGTCCAATATAAACGTGACGTGGTTTATCTGCCAAGGGTAACAAGTGTCATACTTGTCCGCAGAGGCATAAAATGTGGTTATACAAAGTTCGGGCTAGGTTACTCTTGGGGGAATAATTTAATCATTTATACGATGAATGAGTGACTCAATTTAAGGTTTATTTGGTCAATATTAATGTGACAATACATTCTTATAAATTTGAAATTATAATTCTATTCGTGTGTCTGTAACGCGTTCGTGTCCACACTACTATCCTGGTTTTGTACTGATACAAACACGCTGTTTTTTAAATAGATAAGTGATTTTTTTTTATATGATAGGCGCGTCACCTGATGTGAAGTGATTACAAGTGTGTTGCCGCGGCCTTTTAATGATAGGTACGCCCTTTTTGTTAATTCGAGAGGAAGGTTAATGTATACCACATGCATTATATATGTCCGAAGCCGGGCCGGGTCACAATACTAGTTTAATATAAAAAAGAATGTTCCAGAACCCCTAAGAAGAACTTACCAGGTATACTCGTCCCCAAAGCGACAAACACGATGGCAGTTACTGAATCCTTTATTCCCAGGGTGCAGCCGAAATGAGAAGCTACGTCACCAATAATTGCTGTCACCACTCCTATGCATATGATGGAGACCACGAAACACACGTAACCGCCTCCAATATCTGAAATGAAATGGGGTTTAATTCTATACTTGTAAAACATTTAGGAAACTTAAAAACACTTAGTTTCAAATAATAATATATAATATATTTATAATACGTCCCTACTAATATTATAAACGCGAAAGTAACTCTGTCTGTCTGTCTGTTACGGATCCTTTCTACCTTCTTTCACGCCAAAACCACGGAACCGATTGTAATTAAATTTGGTACACAGATGGTCTACTCTAGAGCATGAGATAAGACATAGTCTAATTTTTAAGTGGAATATTCGTTATAGTACTACTTCTAAATAAATTTTAAACAATCCATAATTTAGAAAACAATTGCCCAATGTGTTGAGAATCTGAGGAAAAATCGATTTTGAAAATTCTTTCTTTAGAATACCTTGAAGAATGAGGATGGTTCTTAAGCAGAGAAAAATGTATAATAGGTAAATCGCGTAGGCTCAGTTAGTATAAATAATAAAAGGTTAGTATAAACACTTACCGGTAGGAGGCACAAATGCAAATATTATCTTCCAGAAGAGGGTTAAAATGTGCATTATATAGTCCAGCCACGAGGGTGGCTCGTCGGCGTTATCTGTAACATTGAGCTCGTAATAACATATACCCATAACATTTTTTTATTATAATACAAACTCACTATGCACGAGATAGGACTACTAATACACATTTTCTTTATTTTTTTGCTTAATTCCACTTGCTGTCAGAGTTCACCCTAATTTTAGTGACTAAACGAACAAAATAGAAGAAGTTTAATGGGTTGACCTAAAGACCAGAAAGACTAGACGAGTAGGCATTGCGTGAGGTCTATTTATATTTCTTATTAGGTAATTTCACAAAGTTCCCATTTTTATTTTTGATTGGATCTATCTTCATCAAATTTTAAGCAAATCGGTCTAGTATTTTGTCCATTTATTTTCAAGTAACTTAAATATCCCCTACTTTACTCACTAGCTGCATAGCTAGGTCACATTTATTTTTCTCTGCAATCCACTTGAAAAGTCGTTTTAAACTTCCTTTAAATATACTCGACTTTGTTGTTTTAATTCATTTTAAAGTTAAGCAAATAAGCTTACCGGAGCTGGCCGTCAGGGCTTCCGAGAATTGCTCCTTCCAGGACGAGGTACCTATTATTATTGAAGCGTTTGCTCTCTGAACGAGTTTGTCTACGGTATTCTGAAAGAAAATTGCTGCTTTATCGAATATTCGCTTACCGATGTTTCATATTCTTTATGCACAGAGTAATATCAAACGATAGAACTGATATTGCGGAATCGCTTTGAGAAATATTTCATTTTAAAATGTATCCTTTTATTCGGATTATCTGTGATCTGGTATTCCTTTATGATATTTTGATGTTTCCGAGTTTAACATCACTATGCAATATTATTTATATAGAATATAAACCTTTGAATATCATTTAATTAACCCTAAATTATTTGTACACAGACTGCACAGAACCGTTTAGGATTAAAGGAAATCGGAAATGGTTCACATGTAATCTCTTTGAACCGAGGGCAAAAGCATCATGGTACAACTGCGCTATTTCTTAAGTTATTTAGAACTAACACGCAACATTAAATCATAGGTATGTGTAAGTATCTTTCTGCCAAAGATTTATTGGATATAAGTACAATGATCGACAGGTTTGCGAAAGAATGCTATCCCATTTATTTCCCGCAATAAGCGTGACATAGCCCACAAGTTTATGAAGAGTGAGTTCAACATAGCCTGGCGTGCCATCGGGTTGCTGGCATGCGTAATAATTTTTCATCGTACATTCTACTGACAAACTATTAATAACAAAATTAAATAATAATTACTATAACATTTATTTAGATAAGAAGAAGGTTCAAACTCAAGAATTATAAGGAACATTACTTAATGCCTAATATTAGAAATCTAATCAAACTTAATTAATAGAGCATTTATACAAGACGTATTGCTAAACCATTTTGCTTTGTAATAAAGAGTAGGAATCTTCATCTATGTTGACTTTAGGCTTCTGAATCTACGAACGTCTTAAAATGTCAAGCACTTACTTTAAATTCTTTGCTTTCTTTAATTCTAAGCTGTGCTCGCGTGATCTCCCCAGCTCGGGGCAGGCCCATCATGGCGACCACCACGTCGTTCTCCGGCAGCGTTGTTAGGTGACTAACTTCACGCCCAGTTGGCACAGGTTTGTTGCGATCTGATGAGAAAACGTTTCTGTTTTTATCTATATAGGTACTAATTATTAAATGGACGTAGTGCCTGGATTAGAGGCATCGCTTTGAAAATTATTTTAGCCATCAAATAACTTGTGAATGTAGCCAGTAAACGCCTAAAAAGTAATCAGATTTTGGGGAAAAATCATGTCTGTTTAAATATGGTATTTAACTAATGGTAATACAATATTAAAAAGGAACCTAGTCAGATTCCAACATAGTCCAAATTTTAAGCATTGAAATTCCAACTAATCTTTGTTTAACTATTATTTATTAGCCTATACCTATATGGTTTGGTAGCTCAGACTTTTATGCCTGATACAGGCATCTTTCTAACTATTAAATGCAACATAAAACCATCGTTAGTAAAAACCGTGTACCAAATTCAGTTCATAAAGTGCAAGTTAGTAGTTTCTTATATTTTATCCGAAGTTTCTGTTGTTTTTTGTACCCCAAATGTGTGTATGTGTATGTGCAATTATGAGTGACTGTCCTTATATTGGTGTTACCTTTATTAAAAATAATACAGTTCGTTTATTAAATGTAGAATTATAAATGCTACTGGTTGTCCCAATTAATTTATAATAGGTAAGTATAACAATGTTATTTATGAGAAAGTTGAAGTTTTTATAGATATATTATGACATAATATACATATAAAACAATGATAATAAAGAATTACGAATGACTTCCCATAGGTTCAACGCATATAGCAACTAGTAAGGTAATCTTTATATAATTTAGGTTCCATTGCAATCCAGGCTGTGGGTAGTTTGAAATTCAGCACCAGCTGCGGCTTCAACCCAAACATTATCGAATATCAAATTTCCGGAATAACCAGAAGGTATCCAACGTCATTATTCAGTCACATAAGTATTGAAATATTAATAGATTTTTGGTTGTTGAATTATTAGTGGCTATTTTTAAGAGTCGTGAGCATTAGATTATAAAGTCTTATAGACTAATCTATACTAATATTATAAAGAAGCAAAGTTTGTGTGTTTGTTAAATTGTTAAGGGATAATCTCGGGATCTACTGAACTGATTTTAAAAATTCTTTCACCAATAGAAAGCCACATTATTGCTGTGTCATAGGCTATATAAAAAAAAGGTTTGTTAACATTATGCCCATCGAAGTGGGCAGGGTCCGCTAGTCTAATATTATGAGCTGTGATTTATTACGCGTTAAAGACGATTCTATAGTTTTTTTTTATAATAAAATATTGTTTTTACAACAACATGATGAAAGGTACCTTTCATCATGTTGTTGTAAAAACAATATAATATATGTTGTAAAAACAAAATAATAATAATAGAAATTTTGTAAACATATTCTTGGGGGTATCAGAATGAACATATTATTATGCTTCTTTTTATTTCTAATATTTATTTGTTTCGATGCGAGCGAAGCCGCGGGCAAAAGCTAGTATAGATATAATTTGAGTTTGAGAAAATTTCGTTTTCGGATGCGGCTGAATTATCTAAACCATTAGAGCCGTTACTAAACACCTAATTGCTATGAAAACCTCCATTGTGGCACGTTACAAAACCATTCGGACAATTAAGCAATTTTGAGACCTACAACCATAATTACTTGGTACATTTCAGGTTGATGGGGAACGAAAAATCATCCGCGAATTAAACGAAATTAAATCTTATTCCTATAAACTTCTAGTCCATTTCAGGTCGTTGGAGAGAGCAGTAAATTAACTTAATTAATGATCGCTTGTTCGCGGAAAGTCTTTTGTTCGGGCAACTTTTAGATATCAGTGAATTGAATGGATTTCTTAGAACTTATTCAGCGTTTCCGATTTAACGTTCCGTCCATACAAATTACTTGGAGAAATTCTATTTGTAGTAAACCTTTTTGATAGAACTAGGACGTATTTTGTGTCTATCTGTATATACCTTTATCGGACAACTAATCTGAAAGACTGCTTGATTGTAATCGATGACTTCTTTAGACATGACATCGAGACATTTTCTCTTTTTTTGTCCCATCATTTTTACCCTCTTTCCTGTCTTTTACCCTTATTTACTTTAGCCAATGACCCTTAGGTTTGCGACTGTTCATAAGCGAACATTAGTAGGACTAGAAACTATCATAAATGTGTTGTCGGCTTTAACAACGGAAAATCTTAACGTTAAGCGTGATAAGTTATTTCCAAGCATCTCTCTCGATATAAAATGACACGTTAAATAACAAAACTTTTTCCCAAGAAAACTGGTTTGAAAGTCGGTTATACAGCAAAGTTCAATAGCTATATTGGCCTTATATTTGCATAATGCATTTGTAACTTTTTAATATAACTGGATTATTAAATAAAGCGTTCCCATTAACTTCACAATACGTCAAGTTTATCCGAACAATTTTCGAGGACCCTTTAATGTAAGCAATTGGGAAGTTTCAACGACTTTTTAAAACTCCAGCGTATTATGTTAACTTTGAAAAGGGTTTGTTTGTTGGCGGGTCGTAATAATTTTGTTTGTGCCAAACCTAAGTTTATATTTTCACCTTTCGTTTATTCTCTCTGCTTTAGTATTGAAAGATTTAGGTCCAGGCTGTTGAACTGAAGAATCGTAATCATTGTTAGTAATTATATCATACTGATATTAAAAGCTCATTATATCTGAATTTTGTCAAGGCTGCATTAAAAACAAGATTTTTTAAATTTATTTCGCTCATTTTGAAAATTTGTTTTTATTTATATTTGTCTTAAAGTTTGAAGAACAATTGACGTAAACTATAAGCCATTCAGACCAAAAAGTGTTCGCTTTCCATTGGCATAAGAATTTACAAAATCTACAGTTGCACCTGAACAACGTTACAATTTCAAAAACATTACGTCTTTATAAACTTAGGTATCGCCTATAACCCTAAACATGTTATAACAAGATTTGTTTACAAAAAAATGTTCAGCTAATTCATACAAAAACACTCAACACTCAACAAAATTTCCTTCAAGATACGATCTGAGCCGGGTCATTATGTCGTATTTATTATTTTCATTCCATTCCTAACGTATTTCCCATTTATGCATAACAAACATGGTTTCTTGTCGCATTGCGCTATGTAATTTCCTTTGATTATAAGTTACAAGGCGCTTACACCCACATTTTTTCATTATAGATTTGATTTCGGTCGTTAGTAACAGGATTATAATAATTATGTATTTAATATATGCTTAATGTTGCACTTCGCCACTGTTTAAATATATTGTACGATCCAAATCACTTTTTAGTGATAAGACCGCCAGTTACAACATTTCCATTAGTTTAAGATTGTTTAATGAGTTAGAGTTAGAAGTGCTACTACAATATTTAAGCATATCCATAGCTTGTCCAACGAAAACTGGTATTAAATTTCGTTAAAAGATATATTTGACTTAGTAAGATAACGCCATGTATAGCATTGAAAAATGTTTTTATTTATAAACTAGCAGCCCGCCCCAGCTCAGCACGGGTATTTTAGAGTATTACAACGGTTACATAATAGGAACACTTTTATATTACGCGATATCAGAGCTTACGCATATAGTATATTACTCATAGATCTAAACTCCCCTCCCGCACGCGCACCCCCGCCTTGGTGACGCTCACTTCGCAACGGGCCGTGCAGCAGAAATCGTGATATTTTAATTTCGCCATAACTTCGAAACTAAACATCCAATTTTAATCATTCAAAGACCAAATATCATCTACATTAACTGTACTTAATGATGAAATAAATTATTTTGATAAGGATTAATAGAATGAGTAAAATAAATGCGTTTAAACGTAGTCCAAAAAAATTCAAGATTTTTGATTTAAAAAATGGTTGTTGTGCCTCACTCGACAAAGATAGGTATAGTGTGTCGCGGAGTTTTTTGTAGATATTTATAAGATCTACAACTAATTAGAACATTTCATAGTTCTATCTTTTATAGTTTAGGCAGCGTACGCAAAATAAGTAACTTTTCTGGTTGATTTTTTACACCTTGTGTCCGAAAAACCCAAATATATTACGGAACCCTATTTATTTCCAAAATAAAATTTAGTCTATGTTACTCGTGGATAATGTAGCTTTCGAATAGTGAAAGAATTTTTGAAATCGGTCCAGTAGTTTTTGAGCCTATTCATTACAACCAAACAAACAAACAAACAAAGTTTTCCTCTTTATAATATTAGTATAGATGTGTATCGAAGAAAGTGATGGGCATATAATATGTACATATAACTGTTTTCATGTCCCAACGTGAACATTGAATCGTGATATACTCGTATTTGCTACGAAAACTCCCTTTTTCATTTTCTTTAACATCCTGGATAAAGGATAGCGACTAGTTTTTTTTTGCAATTAATGAGCAGACATTTGACCACGATCACGCCTGATCGTAAGCGAGATGTGGTCTAAGCTGTGGTATGACTGCCCAAGAGCCCTAACCTTAACCTTAAAAAATATCTAGCATCTACTCACTCACTAGTCTACAAGAACACGTAAATAAGTCTTACTTAACACAGAGTTGATCCACCAGTCAAGTGTGCACGTGCGAAGAGAAAAAAATATATTAATAAAACATGCGAAATATATAATACATAATAATAATAATATAGATCTGTGTCAAGAACATTGTGTGCAATAAACAAAGATTTTAAATTAAAGTCTTCTTAATTCACAAATTAAACAACGGTTTAGTTAACGGCTGATTAAATATGATAGTTTAAAATACCATCGATTAATTTTGTGAAATAAGGCTCTAATAAAGAGATAAAAATTGTAATTACTTAAACTATGGATAGACATTATGATAATTATTTATATATTAACAGGCTTCCATATAAATAAAAGTATCAAAATAATAAGTATGCAATAAGAGATATTGAAACATGCACATTGCTTATACTATAATTAAAACTTAAAGGTGTTTTCTAACATTCGTTTCGACTGTGTTGTTGTTAAAACACTTGAACCTTTTTTCATAAATTATTTTTTCAATAGTAGGTACTTACCTTTTTGTTTCTGTAACACATTTTTATTTTTGCTACAAATACGAAAGTTAAGAAATTATAATACATTTTATGACATATAATATGTTATACTTGGTATGGCTCCAATATAATGTAACTTTTTTATATCATGGCGGACATCCATATAAGGTGGGTTATTCAGAAATGTACCACCATTTTGTTTTACGTGGGGAAATGCGCATGCATACCTGAGCCCTACCTCAAAGGCTGTAGGTTATGTTATGTCGGACTCTTACCGACAAAAATCCCATGGTTTTTTGGCATACTGCTACATGACGTATTCACAGGTACAATAGGTACGCGTCACGAATCTTTAGCGCTGAACGAAACCTGCGCAGAAGTCAAAAATAAGGTATCGAGGCAGCGGCGCGGCGCGCGGGGCGCGTGATCGTCGGGTGCGCGAGCGTTGATTGGTTGTCCCAGTCGTGTTGTCTTTCTCGCGCCAATACGTCAATTACGAGCGCGATTCTACCGATGCGCATCTATTCTCGTCCAGCGCTAAACATAAATGACGCGTACTATAACTGCTAGTGCTAATACAAACCAACATCATAGTGTGAGGTTATTACTTGTTTCCGTTTCACTGTAGGAGTGAAGTACTCCGATACGAGACAGCCCTATCGTTTCTACTACAAACTAAACTAAATATTCGCATGCAAATTAGATTATGAACATAATTTATGTTTGTTATGTATAATTACTTGAATTCGATAAACGATATTCTCACAAGTTGCTGGTTTACGAAATTTTCTCATTTATTTCTAACTAAAACGTAAATCTAAGGAATTACGTGAGCAGTTGTAATGTATGAAAATAAATGATAATAGTTTCAGATTATGTTTTTACTATTATATTAAACAAAAAATGTCGAAATCCGAATCGTAGTACTAGAGATTAATATATTCATACAAACAAACACTAGGGCTTTTTATTGTATTTTATTGTTCTCGTTAGAACTATCCTAAATGTATCGAATAACTTATCTGTACGGCAAATCCATATATAAAAGCAACAAAATTACAGACACACAAATATTTTACGTTTACTTTAATAGGATGATTATCAATATATTTCCAAATAAAAAATCTACTAATAAAATAAACAAAAGTTAGGGTATTGCAAATCACGGTTGACATAGAAACGTTGTCATAGCATTTTGTAGACGCAATTTCCCGCAATCGGTTTAACCAAATGCGAATCAGGGTGTGGCTTCATCCCCTTTACAAAGTGCGTATGTCACGTACAAAAGACATTAGAAAATTGGATCGTACAATCGACTACAAAAGTTTAATAACAAATTCAATATAACAAAACATTGAAACTGAAGTATTAATGGTTGGATTACACTATCTGATAAAATAATCTATATATCTATACTAATGCTCTCGAGATCTACTAAACCGATTTTAAAAATTCTTTCACCAATAGAAAGCCACATTATTGCTGCGTGTCATAGGCTTTATAAAAAAGGATTGTTAACATTATGTCCAACGATGTGGGCACTGATCAGCCAGTCACTTATAAGAAACGAGCACATCCTTCAAATAAAACCGCGGGGCTCAGCTAGTTAAATATAATATACTACTTGTTGCCCGCGACTCCGTCCGCGTGGACTTATATATAAAATTCGACCCCCCTCCTTCCCTCATTATAAACCTTTTTTCCAGTTAATAAGTAGCCTATGTCCTTCCCCAGGCTCTGGACTATCTTTGTACTAAATTTCATTTTCGGTTCAGTAGTTTAAGCGTAATGGAAAGACAGACAGACAGACAGTTACTTTCGCACTTATAATATTAGTATGGATTTTACTTGTGAGAAATAGGTATTCTATACGACGGCCAAGTCAAAAATACATTTCAATTTGGCTTACTATGACGTGTTATTTTAAGCCAAATTTTTTTTTTAATTACAAGAACCTTTTTATGGTAGAACTGTTTTGAGAACTGATTTTATTGCAAAAACAGATTAACAATAACTTAAAGATACAGATTCAATATGCTTTAAGCAGACACGCAAAAACTGAAACTTATCAAACAAAGAAATAGGTAAAAAAATGTTTTTCTAACTTGAACAAAATGGCCCTTTAAATTATTCAAAAGAAAGGTTTGAATAACAATTTCCCCTCGCGGTTGGCTTTGCGCCTTCGCAAATTATCGCGAACCTTCACCGTGAAAATTATTTGCATAGCTGAAAATATTTTTTTCAACGTCTTACATTTTGATCTAGAATTATCTAGAAGACTTTCAAAGTCAAACGTGGAATACATATTAGAGCAAGACAAGTAAGTAGTTTTTTTATACCTCGTAAATTGCGTAATCTTTCATTAATTTAACCCCATATCAGCATGTCTGTGAAGCATTAGAATTTAAGTTAAGTGAAGTGATTATTTTGGGAGGTTTAAGGCGTCTGCAAAGCAATACGGCCATCGGAAAGTGTCTGGGAGTATTGGCGACTTACTTATGAGGGTATTGCCTAAAATATATGTGAAATCAGCCATTAGAATTTACGTGAGATATAAAATGTTTTTATGTACCTTGATTACCTGATACCTGAAAATTGGCCGTCTGAGCAAGTATAAGCAGGTAGGCATACGTTCTTAGTACATACTACTACTCAATCGTCCACATTTCCCTCGTTAGAAAATACGTGACGCCCTGGAATCTCGGACCATAATATCTCACTGAATGCTTTTAGTTTCATTATTTGGTCTGTCTTGTAGAAAAGACAAAGTAAGAAGAAGAAGAGAAATACGTTTGCTGAAAAGCACATTACCCATATTTTGAAACTTAAAAATTAAATAATTAAACAAAATATAAATAAAGTCAGTAAAAAAGAAGAAGTCTTACTTCTCTGCAACAGTATTTAAAACAAAATCTAAATATTTTATGACGATAAATTTTAAACTAAATATACAATAGCATATTTTACCTGGCCATATAGCTCTAATTGAATCATAATTCTAAGACTTCATACACATTGTAGACATCACTAATAAGGCTTTTATTAATTCCTTAATTGCATTAAAACTCATTACAAACTTGAATTAATTTAAGTCGCAATAAAACAGGCATTATATGATATAGAGCCCTGGCTTCATTTGTTTTCAAAAAATCTTGACTTCATTAAGCGCGACTAGTAATTTATTTTAAAAGTAATGAACAAGTATTTCTTACATAAATTGGAAATAGTCAACAGCAAGAAAACGCATCTTTAAGTAATATTTTTTTTAATTTGAATATTTATTTTTATATATTTTTGGCCACTTTCTTACCGATTATTTTCTGTTGAAAAACTTTTTGGAAACCGGTGGTACAAAACTGATTTATAAAAAAGTCTAAGAAGATTGAATAGCGTTATTTTATGAATTCTAGTTGAATAAAGATATATTTCTGATTTTGAGTTTAAATAATGATATAGAAATGTACCTAAATAGAAGGTAAGAATGTAAAATGAAAGAAGAAATAAGAAGTGAGAAGGAAATGTAATTCTCCAGCGCACGATGACACCTCTGACGTCACATACTGACGTCATTATTTTGCCTATGAAAGTACTACCTCAAAAATGACTAACAAAATTTAAGTGCTATAGAATGAATGTAGAAGCAACTCTCTAACATACTCGGAAAACATATATACATACGCCAATCGAGGAAATTTGCTACGGACCTTAACCATAAAATATTCAGTATAGACTTGCTCGATGGTAAATCAATGTTATATACAGCGAAAACGTTCTTACGATTTATTTCCGGAACATTACGTCGATATCGCAAATGATTGAGGAAAATTATTTTTTTACTAACTTAACGGATGTGGTAAAAACGATGTACTAAGCTAATGTTATATACTACTATTTCAAAATGGCGTCATAATAGCTTACAAATTTTACTAGTAAGTAAAACTATCTTATATTATAAAATAGATTTCAAATTGTATGATCCACGCTAAAATATATATATACTATAATATTTTAAATTCGAAAGTAACTCTGTCTGTTGTCCATCACGCTAAAACTACTCAACCGATTAGAACAAAATTTGGTACACAGATGGTCTAGAGTCTAGGGAAGGACATAGGCTACTTTTTTTTAAATCAAGCCCCAAAAGGTTGCACGAGGGCTTGAAACTTTTTATATTTTAACGCTATCACGGCCAAACCGAATGTCATGAAATTTGGTACACAGATGGTCTAGAGCCTGAAATAAAACATAGGCTACTTTTCACTAAAAAAGGGGGAAGGGGAAGAGGGGGTCAAAATTCATATGAAAGTCCACGCGGACGGAGTTGCGGGCAACAGCTAGTAAAAAAAAATGACATCAGTACTTTTAAAAATACATGAAACACCAATTGTTTTAAATAAAAATACATTTAATACAACACTTGTACTAGTTTTAGGATTATTTTTAAACATGAAATGTGCAAATTTTTCTGTAGTCGAACGTTCATAATATATGAAGTCAATACCGGTTGGTTAATACCGAAATAGCTTTATTGAAGTTATATCCTATACAAACGGTTCTACAAATCCTTCAGAAGTGTCAAAAGGATTGGCAAATCAAATACAAGACCCTTACAACGTGAAAGAGTCCATATTGCTCGAAAAGATTTTCAATTGTACTGTCCAAATATGAAAGGAATGTGTTATATTTTGTAATTTTTTTAGCTGGCAATATTCTCTTTAGAAATATTTATATTTACTATTAAATATTTTTTTTCCGTTTTATAGATACACTAGCTGTTGCTGATCTATTTCTATTATTATGTTATAGTCAGTCAATCTTAGAAGATAGATATATACTGTCGCGGACTTTTTTTGATCATTTAAATAGGAATAATTCTTTCATACATATTTTTTTGGTATCTTGAACCGTTTTCGCAGCGCACACAAAGGAAGCCCTCAAAGATGAATAATTTTCCCCGTTTTTTCTAAATTTTCCATTATATCTTCGCTCCGTGTCCGCTCCAGTCGCAGCGTGATGTTATGTAGCCTAAAGCCTTCCTCGATAAATGGTCAATTCAATAAAATAAGAATTTTTTAATTCGAACCAGTAGATCCTGAGATTAGCGCGTTTAAACAAACAAGATTAGGACAGAAGGACTTATATATCTGTGGTCAAGAAATAAAATAAATGTTTCTTTTTTTTTCTTCATTTCGGCCAGTACCATTGCTCTTACGGAAAGTTTAGGCTTATCTGTGAGCCTGCTACAGGGTGCGTGGAACACCATAGGGTTTAGCAAGTAGTACACTTAGCCGAGATGGATAAAACTAACCGTGGTATGAAACCGTGAAAAAAAGGTATTGAAGTAGTATTACGATATTTAAGGGAAAATACTTTTCTCTAATTTAAATTAATTAAAAATGTTCAGTTTTTCACACTGACAAGCGAATCCGCTTGGTAAATTTTAAATTGGGGTACCTATGTAAGTTCAAAAGAGACATTGAAATTTTTTTAAAGGATCTCAGGTACAGAACCTTCGTTGTGAAATTCTGACTCGCACTGGTCTAATTTATTTCTTTTAACGCACTCTCTTGTCCGGTCGAATCGATTGATCTTACAGAGGGGACCCACGTCTCGTGTCACTATCGGGAATTATCCGTAAACACATACGAGCTATGTACCTTGTGTTTACTCGTATTACCCTACGTTTCAATATTTTCCCATACTATAACTTAATATATGAATGACCTTTAGCCTTACAATCTTACAATCCTCCTTATAATATTATGTTTTATAAATAACATATCTCGTATCAATATTAATATAGATATTGTCTTTATAATAATAATACACACCTATAAATTATAACGCACAAATAGCTGTATCAATTTTAAATTGACTTTGTTAAATGCGTCTTAGGTTTGAAGTAGCAAAATAATCGCTATTGTCAACACAATAAGATTCATTTTAGATTGACTGAATCTAAATCTTTTACGCGAGTAAAACCACGGCCCGAAGTTAGTGTTACTACAGATCGTATCTATATAATGATGTAAAAATTTGAGCGTTCCTCTGTTTGTCTTATTTTTACAATAAATCCACTTGAACCTTTTGAAAAGAGTAACTACGCTTTTAAAATTTTTGTAAACCAGCAACCAAATATTTAAACATACCAAAATATATAAAATAAAAAAAGAATTAGTTTCATTAGAATGATGACTTTTGTGAATATAACATAGATCTTCTATACAAGCGAAATGAACTATGTTTATTTATATTTGTAAAACAAATTGAAATGTTAGTAAATAAATCTCGTTTTATTCGTAGTAAATCTTAAAATATATTTACATTTACACTACAAACCCTACCTACAACTATATACATACTTAAAGGATACAAACCCGGCTTCAAAAAATGACTATCGATTATTTTTGGTTTCTTAATGCGTCTTCTCTCTTGCACGATACAGTATAAATAATTTAAATCTAGGCTTTATTAAGCGCTAACTAAAAAATATAACAGCGTACAAGAGACAAAGCTATAAATTCGAACTTAGGTTGTTTTTTTTTTCTAAACGTCACAAGCATTATTTTCGGCCAGTACTTTAACGTTTTAAAATAAGATAAGACGTGTTCTCCAAGCAGGTATAACCAAAGAGGTTTTACATTAAATCCTGAAATTATAAAAAAAGGTTAATTAAAGAAATATTTCATACCACCAATTAGTTCCGGCTCTCCGAGGTTCACGTAAAATAGTACGTCTTTCTCATAACTGTCTTCTTCGATGATATGCAGAGGGATGAGTTTTCTGTAACAAAAAATACAGACATAAGCTTTTTATACTATATAGTTTTATGGTAAATACAAAAAGTCTTAACTAAAATATTTTGCAAGCTAGGCTTTTTCACTTGACTAAGAGAAAAACAGTCATTTGAGATATCAACGAACAATAAATATGAAACATTGATATCAATTTTATTTAACAAATCGAATACGCATAACTAATGATATAATATAATAGATATGTTATACACCTACAAATCAACCTAAAAAAGTGTTCCGCACAGCAGCGGCAGCACACATACATACAAGTCAAAACGATAGAAAGGAGATAAATGATAAAACCAACAAGAAAAAAAGAGATAGTTTTGTCAGTTGCGCGTGAATACACCGTCAACCAATCACCTAAACGTAAGGCGTTCTAATTAGGATGTTTTTGTGTCTTTTGTGCGCTTACAACATATCTATTTAATATAATAAGTAGGTATATGTATAGATAAATATGCGAAAAAAACACCTAAAATCTTTCGCTGGTATTTATATACATAGTTTTTGAATGCCAGAGACAATTTACGGAGCGTTTCCGAATAGGTTGCCAACTAGCCTCGAATAAAACGAAACGGAAGACGAAAAAGGTGCTTCGTGTAGGGAATTTGTTACGTTCAAAAGAAACTGGTACAATTTATATCCTTTCTAGACTGCTATACTTAGGACTGCTAAACTTACTTAGGTGTTACTGTAATGCCAACGCGTACACAAAGAGAGGTGATTCTCATCAATATAATACGAGGCACAAAGATAAAATTGTTATGCCTGCCTTCCGACTTAGTAAATCAAAAAACTCTTCACTCTCGTGGGGCAAAGTATACTATTCTATAATAAGCTTCCTAAGAGCGTCAAGGATCTACCTTATTCCAAGTTTAGAAGTCTCGTTAAAAAATGTCTAATTTAAAATAAAGATGACGATTCAAAAGTAGCCAAATTGAATAAAGAAACTTTGACTTTTGACTTTAGCTCTATTATCATCTAAAAACCTTCTGGAAGAATTTTTATGTATTAATTTAAAGTAAATCGAAACAGACAACCTCGGGAAAATGGATTTGTTTGAAAAGAAAAAAATGTCAATGCAAAAAGAGTAAAACGAAATATAAAAATAACTTCAAAGGTGACTGACATAGTGATCTATCAACGCACAGCCCAAACCACTGGACGGATCGGCCTGAAATTTGCCATGCAGGTATGTTACGTAGGCATCCGCTAAGAAAGGATTTTGATCAATTCTACCCCTTAAGAGGATAAAATAGGGGATTAAAGTTTGTATAAAAATCCACGCTGACGGAGTCGCGGGCAACAGCTAGTTATTATACAAAACACATTCATAATTATGCACACAGTAAATCTTTAAATATACTATTCCACACCATATTCTGTAATAATGGTTAAATAACGTACCAATACAATTTTCTAATACTACACAGCCTCTGTAAAGGCATTTCAGCAACCTTACCAACTAAGTGAAGGCATTAAACAAAAACGTAATAGCCAAACACCAAAAACATTTTCGCAGAACACAATCCTGACATCTCTCTAACAAAAATATATTACATCTGTCTGAAACAGCGACACTTCGGAAAGTGAATATTAAGAAACACGCCGAGATTATTAAATTACTTGGGATAAAGAAAACGGGCGTATCCCTAACACAATTTGTGATACAGGCTTGTTTAACTTAATTAGCAGGATTGGATCACGTTTCTTTCGTATACTAACAGGACGCGTTTGAAATGTTCGCGAAATAAGCCTGCGAGATAATTAAAAGTTACTATCGGTCGTATAGAGAATACGCCCTTTTTATAGATGTTTTCTGGAGGGATATGAATCTTCTTTTAGCTAAGGCAGGATATTTCTTTATCAGAACCACTATAATAATAGTAATATTTCAGGACATTTAAACACAGCGCCATCTAGTTCCAAGCTAAGCAGAAGCTTGTGTTATGGCAAGTAGATAACGGAATAAATTACATAATACATATACATACATTTCTTTTGTAAATACATACAAATTACAAACAATACATAGCAACACCCAGACCCCAGAAAAATACAAATGTAAATTACATACATATTTTTCCGGTGTGGGAATCGAACCCACGACCCTTCGCGCAGAAAGCAGTTTTGCTACCACTGCGCAAAGTGGTCGTCATATTATGTCAACTAGTCTGTTGAAAAGCTGTTTAATACTCGTATATATAGCGTCCCGAAAAAATATTGTAAGCGCGATGCAGAACTCCACGCACTAGACGCTACAGATAAAGATTACTAAAAAATGTACTTGACACAATACTATGGCCTTTCCACATTGCTATACTAAATACATATACACAATCTTTCTCTCTCATAATATTAGTAAAGACGCTAGAAAAGCTATAACGAGCTCTCTATAAGCTTAACATTAATAAGAAATAACGCAAAAGACTCTGCATATTAAGCACAATAACGACGTCAACGATAGTAAGAATCATAAAATTGACCTAAATCTCGCATCTGCATACTATTCTAAGATAAGTTACACGAAACTATAAAAAGAAACGACTCGACAGCTTTCATATGACCCCACAATGTGTTCAAACGATCTATAAAACGTATAATGACTTCATTTACAGTATAATTTGGAGTGTTTGTTTTTATATAGGGCTGTACTTTATATTTACTTTTATTGTGGGGTGCAGCTAGTATGTTATAATGAACAAAAATTCAAATTGAGTATGTATCGCTTATATATGGATATGTCGCAGGCGGATTTTAAAATCCGCTGTATTACATTACGGCTAGCCGTTTTACAAAACAGGGCCGTTTTGCAAAGCGGCGGTTCAACGATTAGCCGTATTGAATGCGGATAAGTAAAAATATGTAGGAGTCAACGTCTGAATCCAATTTTAACAATACCAAATGTGTCCACATTCTGCATTTGGACTTAGTTTCACGGGACTGAAACATACAAAGAAAACTCGTAATTGGTAATAATTTTAAGAGCTGTTATGTATTAAAAATAATCAGTGCCTTATTTAGCTGCGTAGTGATCGCTACCATGCAATAAAAAAGTCGTATGATGATTTAAATTATACGTCATTAATCAACTAGGCTACATAGTTATGCTTCACGCGTCTTCTACTATAGGTATAGTAACCCTTGAATCATCATGATATTACAATATTATGATAATAATTAAGCACCGGTGTAGAGGGCAGGTTCTACAAAGAAGAACCAACAAGAAACTGTGATTGTTGCTCTTTTAGAATAAATAGTTGGGATAGAAATTTATGTTAATATTAAGAACAACCAGTACAAAATTAATAAAAAGGGTCACCGTTCTGCGAGCGATAAACATGAATATTCCAAGAGTATTTATCTTCAATATATTTGTTATAAGGTCCTTTAATCAAAATATGAATATCTAGTTCTGAATTACATATTTGATGCTGTTTTTGGAGTCAACAAAGCAGTATTAAGTAAATATTGAAGAGAAAATAATGTTGCCATTATTTGAGCGTACCTATTGCTGACATCTCCCTGGTGATAGCAAAAAAAGCCAGCTAAACCAGCAACTCCGCGAAATCTTTTCCCAAAATTCAACCAGTAACTCGTATAATCCGATTCCATTAACGATCATTAATCTCAGCGATGTCTCGTTCAGAATATGATAAATGAATCGTAAAATATTAGTCATTAACTCGGATAAATAATGATGTAATAAGCGGCAGGGATCCAATAACCGACGTTATGTCTTTCTCATTTCGCCGGGTTATCAAAGTATTTCTTAATTAGGAGTTGGGGTCTCTAGTAATGGATGACGTGGATGTTATTAGCTTTGTAACAAAAGAAGTGATGCTTCTTATTACTGTTCCTGTTTTTGTCGTTGAAAATTGTTTTTGAATGTTTATTTATCTTACGTGATTGAAGAATTAATAAAATAACAAACGATATAGTGATTAAGTTTTTTTTTATATACACATTTTATATACAGCTAATGAAGTCTTATTATTTCTGGAGACCATGCGTCGCGTTAAAATAAAAGAGGCCTGTAATATTCGTTATTGGCAACAAAAAAATAGAATAAAGAAAAGGCAAATATTTCAACAATATTACACTATCAATGTATCAATATATATTTATATATCCATCGACGGAAGCCTTATTTTTAATAAAGTTAAATTTCAATTAAAGATTAAATTATTTTTTAATTAGCAATAATTTCATTTAACAATGGAATCGGAAAAAAATCGTTGCTATTCCTTCTAAAGAAGCTGACTAATTCATATCAGATTAAGGTAGACTTATGTAGTCCTTACAAATAAATATGTCCGCCTATTTCAGTGGCCATAAAATAGATTATTATTAATAATTGGACATAGTTCCCCGATACACGATCAACCGACGCGACGTGTGTTGAACCGAATGAAGCATCGTTAAGTTCAACATGACAGGTAATAATCCTCATTAATCTATCTATACATATAATAAAAACGTAACGAGTCCCTGTCTGTACATGGAAGATACATGAGACAAAATATTACAGGAGACCTTTATCAAGGGAATAGAACCCAAAACAATGATTTTTGGAATTTTTGTCTGTTTGTCTGTTTGTTTGTGCACGCTAATCTCAGAAACGGCTTATCCTATCTAGATGGGGTTTTCAATGATATATTGTGGTAAGCATAACTTAACATTAAGTCTTTAATTCATGTCAATCGGTTGATAAATAAAAAAGTTATGGCAATTTAAAGAATCACGTTGAACTTGCTGAACGTTTGTTGGCGCGGGTTAGGCATTTTCAAAAATGCTGCCCAAAGTCACTTTTCTACGCGGGCGAAGTCGCTGGCACACCTAGTCAAGTAATAAGTATGTTGGATAAATTAAATCGATAAAAATTTAGTAGTTTTGGCGTGAAAGCGTACAGACAGACAGACAGAGTGACTTTCGCATTTATTATATTAGTATGGATTATTTAATTTTCAAAAGTATACAGCGGGTCACAACGTACGTAAGTACAAGATAAAATACATTCCAAAAAAATTGACACAAAAATTATGATTTAAAAATTTATAAACCTATTTACACCCAAGAATCTCCTTAGCGTCGAACCGTTTAAATATATTATGGTTATCGATTTTTCTATTATTAGAAGTTATTGTAGCATATAGTCAAATGTAGTATAATATCTGTCTGCTTGGGGGGCGTCCATAAATTACGTGAGGTGTTTAAGGGGGTAAGGGGGTCGAGTCTAATCTCATCTAATCTTACGTTGGAGAGAGGGGGGGTCTCGGCAAATATCACGCAAATTTTTTCTGATTGAAACAAAAAAAAATATAATTTTGGTCTATTTAATCCATATTGTACATGCTTAAGATTTAATCTTAAGCGTAATCGTAGTACGATTAAGAAAATAATTTTATTCCTACTTCTTCGTTATACATTTATTGACTGTCAAACCACCATTTAAAAAAAAAATGGCGGATCAAGCTATGTCAAGTATGTAAGCAAGCTACGTCAGACGGGTCAAGTCAAGAACTTAGTTTCATTTTGATAAACATAGAAACACGTAACAGAAGGTATTTTATTTTCCTGATAACAAAATAAATAAATTAAATTATGTTGAAATAACCTGTAAGTGTTACGACTTATGTTGTCTGGTAGAGATTGTTATTTACAGTGAAGACGTATTTTATATTATAACTAGCGACCCGCCCCTGCTCCGAACGGGTGCAACTACAGAATGTCCTCATACACAAGTTCACAACGTTCCCAGCTTTTTTGTCAACCCGACGCTCGCTCGGTACCGCCGCGGCGCCGCAACAACCCTGCATTTTGAATTTGTAATATCTTCGGAACTTTTCACTTAAATTACATGCTGTAAAAAGCATATTGATCTATAATAAATGCACAATTTATTTAAGGTGCTTTATTGGATAAGGATTAATGCTGTATAGTTTAAAATCACTTCGTAATTAGGTAAATTATAATTATTTATTTGTAAAGGATTAAAAATGGTTATGTTGGGTTATCCCTAAGAGATAGATATATGCCATCGCTGACTTTTTTGTAGAACTTTTTAAGGTGGACAATACTGTAGTACAATATTTTGGTCGATCTCGTAGGGTTTAGCCAGCGTTTGCAATATAAGCGCAAAAAACTTCTTATTTACGACATCACATTAGAAGCCTCTAAATTTATCAGTCTTTCTCTATTATATTATGCATGTATTATGCATATAAACCTTCCTTAAGAATCACTCTGTCTATGAAAATCCGTTACGCAGTTTTAAAGATCTAAGCATACATAGGGACAGACAGACAGCGAGAGCGACTTTGTTTTATACTATGTAATGATATTATAAATGCGAAAGTAACTCTGTCAGTCTTTCCATTACGCTAAAACTACTGAACCGATAAGAACCAAACTTGGTACACAGATGGTCTAGGGCCTGATATAAAACATACTTTTTAACTGGAATTTAGGGTTATAAGGGGAGAAGGGGGGTCAAAGTTTATCTTATAGCAACAGCTAGTAAAAAGATAAACGTATATTTATTATAAATTATTGAATAGAATTTAATTATACTTGACCTGATCGACAATGAACGAACACTAATATTCATCAAATCGTGTTAATTTAATAAGCAAAATAACAATGGACAGTCATTGAATTAACTCGGTACGTGCTAACGATGTGCTATTAATGATGCACACAAATTAATAATGTTTTAGTTTGTAGTAGAACAATTAATTAGACGACCGAGCGGAACAGTAACATTTCTATGCTAAAAGCTGCCGGTAAAAAAACGTTTTCCATAAATTTATTTTTAGTTAGGTAAATTTAGATTGTAATTGTAATTATAATTATAATAAATATCAAGTAGACGTATTAGTACAATTATATTGGATAAGTATATTATTAAACTATATATTCTAGAATCTACCAACTTTTATTATCATGTTTGCTTTTCCAGAAAACATTACCCACTGAAACATTATAGGAACACGTTATTCATATTAAAAATATTTCCAAAATTCTTATGAAAGATTAAATTACTATTATTTTTTAATTTTTCATATCAATTTTGTCAATATTTTATAAGTTATCGTAATAGTCCAAGAAAATAGAAATTTAAACACGAATTACAGATAAAGTGTTTTTTTATCACAAGTTCTCGTGTATATGTCGCAGGCGGATTGTATAATCCGCTGTATTACATTACGGCTAGCCGTTTTACAAAACAGGGCCGTTTTACAATCCGCCTGCGACATATATATTTCAAAAAGACTTTCACTATACTAGTCGATTACGGATCTTTCAAAGTACATTATATCAAAAATTCAACTATTTATCTGAAATTCGTATTTAAAGCTCTATTTTCTTGGAATATTACTTGTGAAATCGTTTTCTAATATATGAGTAACCATAAAATATTTATACAGAATAAAGTAGCAATTTGTCCCCACGTCCCAATAGCAATATATCACCGACCACTTGTCCGTTTATCGAAAGCTACTGAATGTCGCCTTTGATGGATGGAACTTTCCAGAATTCACGTCTAAGAACCCATTCGTTCTTATGGTTGTAAAGGATCTTTTATCTTTCATGAATAGTTTGGACTTAATACTATTTTGCTGTGTACTTTTAAGAAGGTCATTTAACTAAATTGGAATGGGCTTGTAGGTTAATTATAGTTCTCTTTAAACAATTTTAGTATTCAAATTATTTAGTTATACTCAAGTTTTTGATTTTACTTGAAGTATTATTTGCTTTAATTACTCGGATTTTTCATCCAAATTCATTGCGTAGTTTTTGCGTTAACGAGCAAATAACATACTGACATACAACGTTACAAAGTTACGCGTTTAACTAGCAACCAGCCCGGCTTCGCATGCATATATTTTGCATGTATTAATTAAACCTTCCATCAATCACTTAACCAATTAAGACCGTATTAAAATCGATTGCTTAGTTTTAAAGATTTAAACAGACAAAGAGACAGACAGAAAAGAGACTGTATATACTAACCAATAATCTTAGTACGGAAGTATAAATGGTCGTTCAGTTTTTAAAAAGAATTAATAAATAATAATCTTCGTTTGTCGATAGCAATATATCAAGGTCTTCTGTCCTGTCGCTACTAAATGTCACGCTTGATCGATGGGACTCCAGTAATCACGACGATATGAATGGAGAGAATTTTGTGGAATTTCAAAGGGTCTTAAAACTTCAAGCTTAAAGGGTCTTAGCGCGTGATAACTCCAACCCAGTTTTGAAATCTTGATATTTAATTATCATTGTGGGTTAAAGGTAAGCTTTTCAAATATCTTTCAGCTTCACAGTACTCTTAACCAAATAATAATAATATATGATTATTATATAGCGATTATCAATCACATTACACACACATCGTTAATAAACATAAAATAAAATTTTAATGTTTACAACATGGTGATCTCTTCAAGGCAACTATAGAAGAGAGAAAAAATATAAAATAAGTTTTAACAAAAAATAAATTCTAACTAAAAAGCAAAAAATAAATTTGCTTCTCACAAAGTAATACGCATTTTCATTTAGTATATAGAAATGATTCAATAGTTATTTTATAATATAAAGTCGGTACCACATTAAAAGATTTAACCAAACAAACACTCATTGTTTTACTTGTCACGAGTTCTTTTAAACAGTAGTATAAATAATTTTGCCCCTAAACTTTAACAGTTTGGGGTAAAAACTTGATTCTCTTGAATCGATTTTATAAAGCAAAAGTTAAGAATCATAAAGAAATATCCAATGATATTTAAAAACAAGTAAAACTGATTTCAGAAAGCGAGTCTCATAAAATAAAAGTTGAAATCAAAATAAATGAAAAGGTAATTTAACTACAGCAAGCATTAAATGCAATTATGCAAATGGATGTTGATTTATATCGGAATTACAGACTTCATATTTACACAATGTCGGACTGTTCGTGCATAATATGTGTGTGTATTATTTTTTACTAGCTGTTACTCGCGACATCGTCCCCATCGATTTCTTTTTCCATTATTTCTTTGCTCCTATTAGTCGCAGCGTGTTGTTATGTAGCCTAAAGCCTTTCTCGATAAATAGTCTTTTAAATAAAGAAAGATTTTTCAATTCGAAACAGGAGTTCCTGAGATTAGCGCGTTCAAACAAACCAACCAAATTCAGTAGTTTTTGCGTCAAAGAGCATCGTCGAAAACTTTCGAGTTTATTATATTAGTAGGATTAAGGATATCATTCATTCGTAAAATTAACCCAGAATTTAAAATTTGTTTGTTCTTTGAGTTCTATATACCGAAAGGTAATACTTAAAGTTTACTTAGTAGTAGATACTATTTTCAAGATTCCAATATTGATTCCAATAGAGATCAATTTTCCATGTTTCCTACGTATGCCTTTTTAAGCTTGCGGTAAATTGAGCTTTCAATTTTTGATTGCCCAATTACGGCTTGCGTTCATCGTTCACGGAAATTTTTAATTGGGAATCTGTAGAGAAGAGATCTATATGATTTTAGGATGGTTTTCTGATGAATATACTAAAGTCCAGTCACGGAGCAGGAAGAATTTCGTACAATGACCCCTTTACCTAATGACAGTGGGTCACAAAATTTTTTTATTGAGTGCTGTTTACATGAAATGTTTAAAGGGGAAAAAATAATTACTAACTTATTAAATAAATAGTTGTTTATTAAATATATAAATTATTTATTTAAATTTTTGTTTATAACAGTATAAAAATCGAGTTAAAACTACTAATTTGGTAGAAATAAAATATTAATCAGAATTATTATTATTATTAATCAGAATCCGATTCCTCTGCATCGGAGATACTACTTTCTGGGGCAACAAAGGGGCAACAAAAAAGCCACATGCAAACAAGAACCGACCTTACGGTCTCGGGTAAAGTTTTACAATCCCTGACGACGGCGGCCATTGCATCTGTGCGAGCGAGACGCATTATATTTATGCTGGAGTGACAGAGATAGGTAATAAGAGGTTGACGTACGAAATTCTTTCTGCTTCGCGTCCGGACTTTAGTAACTATCGGTTTTTAATATTGTTATTTTAAATATTAAACTACTGAACCGATTGTCACATGCAATTTGGTACACAAATAGTCTAGAGCCTGAGATAAAACTCTCTAGTTATGGAAGGGCGTCTAAGTTTGTATGAAAGTTCACGCGGACGGAGTCGCGGGCAACTGCTAGTATGTTATAAAATATGAATAGAAGCATGCGTAGATTTACTTTAACGACTAGGTTAACGATTGCAGACACAATTTTAGATCGTATATATATCTCTGTTATTACAAAAAAAAAACGCCAAGGAAAATAAAGGACGTTACGTTGCCATTCACTTTGAAAGTCAAAGAAAAACTTTGAATTTGAATTAAAAATAAATTTGTATTTTAAGTAGGTACTACATGCGATACCAGTAATTAATGTACAAACATTTTAATTGTGTATATTTAAATTCGGAATACGTAGTTTTTAATAAACACCACAGATAAAAAAGGCATTGATAATATCTTTAACAGATTTAGGCGACTTTTAATACAATAAAACTCTCAACATTGTTCCCGCATAATCCCTGACATTTCGGTTAAGGGTACTCAAGTTTAAGATCAAGTTATCGATTTAAGACACACTTGACTTGCAAATCCATGTTCGCTGTCTTAACTCAACTTTGAGTCGCCACTTCAGATGCAAGTGGAACTTGAGAAAGCTTTAATTATCTTACTTAACTACTTATCCACTTAAGAAGCTACCTGCTTGTTTTACGCAATCTATACTTAATATATAATACTGAAGAGTTTGTTTGTTTGAACGCGCTAATCTCAGTATCTACTGGTTCGAATTGAAAAATTATTTTTTTATTGAATTGACCATTTATTGAGGAAGGCTTTAGGCTACATAACATCACGCTGCGACTAATAGGAGCGAAGCGACGCGACTCCACTATTGAAACTGAATTTCCAAAAAAAATAATTAACACTGTTTATATTTAAACAGCTGTTTAACAAGTCAGTATTACAAAATACATAAACCCCCGACCTAAAAAGCAAGCAAACTGAGCGTGTAACATTCCTATCACACCTCACAAATGACCTTGAAGACCTGAACCGATTTCCACCGAACATAGCTAAGAACACACAAGTTTGGGAACTACGATGCCAGACAGACACATACACACTTAAACAGACACGTCAAAGTTATAAGACCCCGTCGTTTTTGCGTCGAGAGTTTTTTTTTTTTTTTTTTTTTTTTTAATTTTTTTTTTTTTTTTTAAATTTGGTACCCAATGCTCGGAATAAGGAATAAATTTTCGTATACTGGCTAGAATGTGAGAATTTATAGGCAGAAATACGATTCCCGCGTCGACCTTTATTCCGCCTCAAAGGGAGTGGAAGTAGGGCGACAATACTGCTTCCTGAAGGAGGATTTGTTGCCAGACTTTACTCCTAAATTACTTTATCCTTCAATTGCCTGAAACATAGTATTTTTATCTCATACTAGCTGTGCCTTGCGATTTTGCCCGGGATATATATCCGAATACCGGGATATTAAGTATTCTATGTATTAATCCAATGTATCACCTATCTATATACCGAATTTCTACTAAATCGGTTCAGCCGTTTTTTTAATCTCAGAAACGGCTTATCCTATCTAGATGGGGTTTTCAATTATATATTGTGGTAAGTTTAACTTAACATTTAGTCTTTAATTCATGTCAATCGGTTGAACTTGCTGAATAGAACGTTTGTTGGCGCGTGATAGGCACTTTCAAAAATGCTGCCCAAAGTCACTTTTCTACGCGGGCGAAGTCGGTAGCACAGCTAGTTAAAAATAAATATAGAATTCATAATCATCAACAACATTGTCGTGCGAATTACAAGAATGTAGGGTAGTGAAGAAATTGCTGGAAATGTATAACAAATATGTAAAAAAATGATCCCCGACTATGATCTGAGAAAGTATAACTAATTTAAAAAAAAACACTGTCGTGATCATACTAAAATTATGCATTCATCACGAAACGACATAAAATATGAAAATTAATATTAGGATACTAGTCCTGCCTGTCGGGGCCAGCAGGCGGAATTGCGCAAGTGATCCCACGCCCCGACTCAAGGGCTAAGAGTGGCAGAGGGTTTTAGTGGGTATTCCTGGCCGTGCGGCGCGACTAGCGTGCCGCACAACATCCCTAATGGCCAGGCGAGTCCCACATAACCCGTCGCACTTTACCATCAGCCACGCGTCAGGTATGCCTAAAAGCATTTCCCTCTATAAAAAAAAGGATACTAGTCCTGAAATATACGAAATAATGGTCACCAGGTACAAACCACTAATCGCCGCTTCGCCCGCTTAGCCCAGCGGTCTTTAGCTCTGTATAAAAAGAACTAAATATCTTCCTATGAACTATGTATAAAACAAAGTGGTTCTCTGTTCCTGTATCCTTAAAATGTATGCTTAAATCTTTAATACTACGCAACCGATACTCATAGATTTTTTTTATATAGTGGTTCGAGAGGCAGGCTTATATGTCTCATCACGAAGAAGCATAGTTCAATTTAATAAATCAGTATAAAAAAGTTTTTTTAATATAAAAAGTCACATGCAAAAGTACTAGTTAGGTAATTAAAATATTTTTTCATCCATTTTCATTTCTCTTACTGTAATACCTTACTCGTTTGATCAACATCCATACACGGCGAAACAATTGTTGATTAAAAATATGAATCTCAAAGAAATACGAAAAAGGCTGTTTGTTATTTTATAGAACAAAAGCGCTTTAAGTTGGTCAAGTGTGTTTTAAATAGCTCAGGCGT
>JADANM010005263.1:1760405-1772683 GCA_026213755.1 Eurema hecabe | reverse complement strand
TGTCGCGGACTTTTTTTTAGATCATTTAAAGAGGAATAATTCTTTCATACATATTATTTTTGTATCTTGAACCGTTTTCGCAGTGCACGCAAAGGAAGCCCTCAAAGATGAATAATTTTCCCCGTTTTTTCCATATTTTCCATTATATCTTCGCTCCCATTTGTCGCAGCGTGATGTTATATAGCCTAAAGCCTTCCTCAATAAATGGTCAATTCAATAAAAAAAGAATTTTTCAATTCGAACCAGTAGATCCTGAGATTAGCGCGTTCAAACAAACAAACAAACAAACAAACAAACAAACAAACAAACAAACAAACAAACAAACAAACAAACAAACAAACTCTTCAGCTTTATATATTAGTATAGATACTGTTAATATAATATAAACCGTTCATTATCTTAAATATAAACACATGAGATAGATAGCCATGTCTCCTAACTGTAAAATGCAAATGTTAATCTTTTCACAGTAAAGAGTGTCCAGGTTTCAAAGAAGTCTAGCTTCGGGCGTGACCTAGATGTCTAGGCGTTATCCTTAGGTCATTCAATGGACATAAAAGGACCTTTTATACGCGCTGTATGAACGTTCATTTTTTATTTTCCTTTAAAGAGTTTTAGCTGAGAAAGCTGTGTTCGATATTTTGCAAAAAATGCTGGAAAAAAATTTTGTAAACGAACGCCTTATTGGCACAGAATTATTTAACCGTGTATATTAATTACTATTTGATCCTTTTTCTTTTTAAAGAGTACCTATGAAAGTTTCTTGCCGTTTTTTCTCTCTAGAAACTGCTTTCCGAACGGGTGGTACATTATTGTTTTATAATACCATGGCGATTCAAGAGTTACTATATGCAGCCAAGTTTAACGATAACTTTAATACGTTTTAGGGATCCTCGGTATTTATAATCTTGAACTTAATAAAATAAATTTTATTGTCGATGTAGTACTACAAATTATGCATAATTTTCTATACAATCAATTTATAAATAATTTTTCCTTATCGCCCTGGTTGCTTGGTAGATATCTTCTTAGCGATAAGGACTTTTTATAAATTTAAACATCTGTGTATGTTATTTAATATACTAGCTGACCCGGCGAACTTCGTATCGCCCTTTTATCATGAAATATCAAAAAAGTGAAATGCTAATCTTTTCTTACTTAAGAAAATAAGAAATACAACAAAAAAATGAACCAAATCGGTCAAGCTGTTTTCATTTATGTCGTTACAACGGAAAACGGGTTTCATTTTTATACATAATATATAAAGATTAATTGACATGTTATACATACTATGTTGTATCAAAAAGTGTTTCTTTAATTTATCTTAATGTGATGTTGCATCAAAGAAAAATGCATTCAAAATTTAAATAGTAAAAGTCTAGAATCATTCTACTAAAGCCTTTAAATTTTCACAGAACGCTTATGAAAAATAGTTTTCGATTTGCGTGAAACGCGGGGCATTCCTTTGAATTGCTGTAAAAGGCTCCGATCGATCACACTCTTCATGCCTCCATTACTAAAGTGTCTAATGGTCAGATAGGGTTGTCACGTTACACATTTTGAGGGTTATTTTTTTATAAAATAGTAAGCTAATGATTATGGGAGTCATGTGATAAAGAGTGATCGCATATGTTTAGAGAGAGATATTAGCCAATAACGGCCTCACGTAGAGCTGTCCCTTTCGCACTTTAGTAATGCGATGATTTTCACTTTTCAGTCTACTAATAAATACCGAAAAAAGTGTTAAAGAGAGTAAGAGCGCTCTACGAAACGGTAATTAACTAAAGGTCTCTTTTATTAGCCGATATTAAAAGAAATATCACCGGATTTTATTAACTGGTAACCCTATTCTCATTTCTGACGTATGAATACATTTATAAAACCATCTTATATATGAGATCTCTTAATAAAATGTATGTCATAGGATACAAGATTTGAAGGCTCTATTACGATAAAGAAATGGTTTGTTATATGCTTAGCTTAAATAAAATTAGTTTTATTGCTATCTGTTTTTAGTGAACCGTGTGTACTAGACAAAAATCTAAAAATAATATAATCTACAGGTACTATTATTATTATGCTGAATTGTTTGTTTGAATTGATTGAAATTCGCTTATCTTGTTAGAATTTTAAAAAAAATATTGGATAGTCCATTTATCGAGGAAGTCTTTAAGCTATTTAATATTAAGTTTCGAAACAAGAGAGCATCCGCGGAAAATGTGGAAAAAAATCGGAGAAAATTATTTAGTTGCTTACGATGCGTTAAAAGTTCTAGTTACCCAAAAAATATGTATAAAGGAGTTATCCCCTTAAATGATCTAAAAAAATGTTCCCGACATAATAACACCCCTCGTCGAGGACGCAAGAAACAGCTAGTACAAGGTAAACTATCATAACGCATAGACTGATAGTCCCTTATTCGGTCTGCTGTAAGTGAAGCCGAAACTGTTATATATGTAAGTGTAAAAAAGCACGTTCTTATACTCCACGACACACACAAGCCCACCCATAATGTTGCTGTTATAAGAAATTTACCCTGCAAATGTGAAAAAAATAATAAGTCTACGGAAGGCATTTTTATGTCAAAACTAGCTGTTGCCCGCGACTCCGTCCGCGATTACTTTCATAAAAATTTTATTCCCCTGGAAACTGGATAATCCTATGTCCTTCTCCTGGTTCTAAGCTACATTCCCACCAATTTTCAGCTAAATCAGTTGAGCCGTTATCGAGTTATAAATGTTGTAACTAACACGACTTTCTTTTATATATATAGATTGTCTACGTTTAAATGGCTTCACTTTGTGCTCATTTTCCGGTTCTAGGCGTTATTATTCTATGGTAAACTATAATAATGCCTCCCTTCAAGTTCGAATCACAAAGGTTTTTTGTAATAATACGAGTATACATTTGAAGGACATTTATCGCTGCGAGCACAAAATAAATTGCTTTGATCTACCGTAGTTTAATTAAGTTCATATTATTGTTAATCGATTTTGATTAATAACATTTAATATCCCTTTGATATCAATTATTATAGATTCAAGACCTTTATTGGAGTATTTATTAATAATGAAAATATAAAATGGATACGTACTGAATGCACTTAAGTAAAGTTAAGATTCAGTCACTTCACATCTGACGCGCGTGCTCGTTTGCTATCATATAAAAAAATTTGCTTTGGGCCTGTTCACAGCTCCCGCACGCTTTTCTCTTTTCCTATCTGTTTGTTTATTTGTTATGTGTCTTATGTATTGTTTTATTGTATGTACTTTAGAATAAATGTCTCTTTCGTTCTTTCTTTCTTTCAGTTATTATAGGATATCCATGAGACTTAAGTAAAAAGAATCTTAGTTTTATCAGAGTTTTACAGACCATAACGCCACTGTGGTCCGTCTTGCCGTACCGGGTAGGAGTCACGGCCTTCACAGAATCTTACGCGTAAATAAACCCTGGATGACATATGACATTTTATATCCCGGTCACTGGAGTTGTCACTGGAGCAAAGACCGTGTAGATAAAACAGTGAAGGACGTCTAGTATTAACTTAAATAGTTTTAGATTTTGTAAACAAAATAACCTAATTAAGTAATGAAATATAAGAAAAATGTTCTATCTAATTGGGAGAGACGCTTTCGAATTGTTCGTGTTGTTTCTAGAAACTTCGACAAACTCATTTTACGCGTATAAATAAGGGGATAAGAAATTAATTGGGTAAACAATGTTCTAATTGGAATGTCGTAATTTTCAGACGATGTTTTGAACGCCGTGACCCTGTCTGACCTTAGGATTACGGTTCCCTTTTTAAAAGAAAAAATGAAACTCTTATAAGATATCTTTGGTGTTCATCTGTCTGTCTGTCTGTATAGCAAAACTCCTTACTTTAGTAACTGAGGAAGAAATCAAGTTTAAGTTTTAAATGCGATTTTGCGTATAAAAATCTATGGTAAGTTATGTTCGTCAAGCATCGCAGTCTTGATAGAAGTTGGGAATTCATTACGTCGTAAGTAATAATTGCATTGTTTTGTCTCGCTCTAACATATGTCATCGCGGGTTTTGAAGAAAAGGCGAAAAAGCTATTGTTTTCTTGCATAAATGTGTTTTATGTTTGTTAAGTTGAAGTACAAATAATAAACACAAAAACACGTCATTACAATATATACACGACATAACACATGACATGACGTGTTTTTTTTTAAGCAAAGGGGACAACGAGCAGGCGTGTCCCTTCATGGAATGTGGTCATCATCGCCCATTAGCACTCGCAAAGCTTGACACATCTGGAGTGGGTTGCCGACCTTTTAGAAAGATCTCTTCTTGAAACATTTATAGTACTTGTTTTTCCCCACTAAGATGTAAACTTTCCTATCCAAAAGATCCATTTAAATCCGTCCAAACTCCAAAGTAACAAACACCACACATTCTAGTTTTGTAATTTAAATATATAGTGGTGTTTTAAAGTTCCACGAAGCGATCAACTCTCTGTTGACGTAGCACAGGACGAAACTATAAATAAATTCTTCTATATCTGGCCTTGGTAGATCATCAAATAAAATTCCCAAGTGAATGCGTGAATAAATATTAAACTTATTTTTATCATTAAAACCCTACATAAAAACTGCGTATTGATGACAGATGTTTTTTAAATTTCTAATTTTAAAAGTTCCCGCGAAAATAGTATTAGTTCAATGACCTCTACTTAAAATGACAACTGATGTTACTAAAAAAATTCTGATTTCCGAACGGAACTAATTACGCTGTCATGCGTTTTCGCGCCAATTGTGTGGAAATGAGTGAATACGTTTATAAATTCCTTCAAATGTCAAAAATAAAAATCAACAATATTAATATTGCGATTGAAAATCAAAAAATTAAATACGTACCTATATAACTATATTTAGCGCATAAATTCAAAACACCTAGAATACTTTTTATCTCCGTGAAATGGCTAGTATACTATACTTTAAATCATCCTAATTATTTTCAACAACAAGCCGAAACTTCATTCAGAATGATCACAGAACATGTTAAGCCGATGTTATGTGTTGTTTCTGAACGCATTCCCATGTTGTTGCTACATCTAAAATTACTGTGTCATTAATCGGTTTGACTGTGGGCAGCTATTTACGGTAAGTAGGAACTGGGTTATTTCTGCCGACTGTCTTGTTATGAATTTAGTACAATGAGTTACCTTAGATATGCTGAATATTGGAACAGTACTGAGAATATTAGTGGCCGCATGCGCAGTACTACATTTTACGTAATGTTTCTCATACTTACTAATACAGACTTTGTAAACTAATATGCATGGATATTAAGTCGAATTTTTAAAATTCTTGTCATTTACCTTACTCATTAAAAATAATATAATAACAGTAAAGTTTAGTAAGTCACCTACAACATAATTTAAGTATATAAAAAAAATAATCCAAAAAAAAATTTGACTTTGTCATTGACATTTTCAACCAATAACAATACTATTAAAAAGAAAGTGGGGGTCGATGTTTGTGGTATTGAAAGCACGTGTTGCTTATTGCCACAACTAAATATCGACCCTCAAACTTATTTAATCTACACATAACTAGACATTGGCAAAATTGCGATAACGCAGCACTGCCATTTAACCAAGAAGAAGAAAAAAAAGTGTTTGATTACATAGGTACTAGTATTTGTTTTCATTCAAAACCTATACGAAACTATGGCGCCATCTCGAAAAAAAAACATTGAAAAAATATTAAGAATGACTTAAAGCGTATCTTTGAACATGATTTCTTGCAGTGACTCAGTCTCAGACTGAAATTGCTTATAAAATCATATTTTTCAATTATACTTAATGGCTCTCGAGTTTTTCCGTCCGGAAAGCGTTGCTTTTCAAAATTGACGTTGAACGCAATCTCAAATTCGATATTGAAACGCTTGAATGTTCCGATCCAATGAGAGAATTATAAGTGATTGCTTTTCGTAAATAAGTGGGAGGTTGAGCTTTAACGGTGCCTTTTGATTTGGCTTTAATTTTTTATAAGTGCTCTGTTTTTTGAGCTCTATGACGGGACTTTGAATTGAGGTTATCCGGTCGTAAGAGGTATAGATAAAATAGAATTATAAGATATTAATATTATCTATGCCTTACCTGATTATAAGCTATGTTTATACTTTTAAGGTTATTTTGTTTAGGAGACATAGCACAATGAAGATATTGTACAGTGTGCTATAGAACAAGTGTCCGATCCGAAAACCTCTTAATATATACCAGTAGTAGGTCCTCATTTTGCTATCGTTTGGAAAAAATAACATAGTTTAGTTTTTGTAACAAAAAATAAATAAATTAAGTAGAATCGCAAAACTTACACGGAAACACCGTCCCGCCTTAACGTGCTCTGCTACTGACTAGTTAGGGACTATAGGGTCCACGACTGTACCGTGAGTTGCCAGCATTTGTGAATTTTCTTGAATTTGTGTAAATTTTTCACTAGATTTTAAAAACTTAATTGCATTTTTTTTTAGCTTCAGATTTTTATTTTATTTTATTCAAAAAGGTTTTTAGATAGAGAATTTTACCCTCAAGGGTCGGACACATGTTTTGTACCACACTCTTTATATACCTCACTATAGTTAAATATATGGGAATTAGTCAATGGTAAACGTGGGTGAAACCTAGTGACATTATAAGACAGTAACTCTATCTGTAACAGCTTCACGTCTAATATGCGGGACGGACTTTATTAAAATATGAGACTAAATCCTGAGACTAAATACTGAAATTGATAAAATTTATTTCAGACTTATAAATAGAGGTTAAAATGTATTGTCAATTTAGGCCCTTTATAAATTCCGATTGTTATCACCCCTCACAGCTCGAAAAAATCCAAATAAATATTTTTTTATAAAACGACTATTAAATATAAAAAGGTGTGGATCAATGCAAGTATATCCGCGCGTCAAAGCTAGTTTAACATAACTATAATAAGTATACTAAATGAAATTCACTTAGAGGCTCTTCATTAAATTGGAATTTTAATGCGATCATTACGTCTGCACTTATTTATTCAATTAAATGTTGTTCTCAAGCTCTTGATGTTATTCACACTGCATTAATTATCACCAGTTTAGTTAACGCGTTAATTTTTCTATTTATATAGGAAAATGTTGCATCCATTTATATGTGCAAAAAGATTGGACATGTGGTCCAAAAATGTTACCATATAATGCTTAACGGTGTAATAATAATGTTGCTATTTACTTTTTTAAATGGTATTAAATTAACAAAACTATCATATTAACAAAACTATCTCTTTCCCAAGCCCTTTTAGTTAACTATTAAACAGTTAAATAAAAAGAAAAAATATATCCTACTAGTATTATAAATTTGAAAGTTTGTGAGAATGTATGTCATTCTTTCACGCAAAAACGGCTGGACCGATTTAGTTAAACTTTAGATTTAGGTAGAAACCCTGGATTAACACATGGGATGCTTTATATCCCGTATGATGCCGGGAACGGGAACTAGCTGTGTAAAACCGAGGGGTTAAGTATTATATATTAACATGTTCAAAAAATACAATCAGATGACAACCCTAATTTTCTTTATACAAATAAAAAACATCTACATACAACCCTATCACATTATCATCCAAATATCATATCTGTGCTAAAGCTAGTTTAATCTGACACTTAGCGATCAAATTCAGCTCGCATACTTCGACCTAAACATACAAAACATATCAGCTCAAACAAAAGCCTTTAAACCGTTCGATTTATACGGAACCTTTGTTTGCCGTATTTCGGTTGAATGATGGCCGATCAACCAACGGAGCGGATAGCAGCAAAATTCTGCTACCAAAAACTATTTTGCGCACAATTCTTCATTAAACGTGACAAAAATAGTCACAATATAAGACTTCACTATTTAGTCGTGTTTTCATAAGGTTTAAGGGCTTTGGTAATGTAACATGACGTCATTTTAAAGTCAAATAATTTGTTTGTATTGAATTTACTACCGAATAATATTTCTCTTCTGTTCCTTTTGAATATGTTCAGTTAAGAATAGGAATACGTTAGTATACATTAAATTACAATAAGAATGCAATATGACGTCACTTTAACTTCGATTTTACAGTCAGTAAGTTCAACCAATTTTTTTTTTCATACTAAAGTCTACGATATGGTTATAATTATAAACGTGAGCTCTATTAGGACGATGACATCAATATTATTTGTACCTACAAGTTTGGCAAGAGTCACAAAACATTAATACCTGGGTACAATACTCGCCAATTTCTTAAATGCACTAGACGACATTTAATTTTATTAATAGCTGAGCTATTTTAAAGGTAGCACGTTTTCAAGACTTGTATGGAATAATCCACTATAATAAATAGGTACTTAAAAGTGATTTGTCATTTATTATGACATACACGGAGTGGGTTGCCGTTTTTTAAATGTTTTATAAAATTAAAATAATTACAAAATGGCAACCCCAACTCCAGAGCTGTCAAACTTCACGAGTATTCATGGGCGCTTCCTTCATTCGGCTGAAATTTAGTGTAAAGGTGGATTAGTGCCTAAATAACTCAATTTGTCCCTATAGTAAGATGGAACTGAAAACCATCCGGGTAATACAATACAAGACGCAGATTGTAGCGGAATATATTAGCATTTTTATAGTCTCAATCATACGTAAAAGTTCCTTAAAACACTAAAATTGTCATGAATCTAATAAAAAATTATTATTCACTTCAAAGATGAACTAAATTTAATTCAAATTTTATAGCTACCTTAATGTTTCCTAAACGAAACGTCCATTCGCTGATTACCGGTTTCAATTATTGTGGAACTCATTAAATTTTATTATTAATATAACCTTTGTACTAAAATTCGCAAACTTTATCGAGCGTTTGCTACAATTTTACATTAATGGTTAAAGCATCCGGCAACTCTGCTTTGTAGACCACTAAAACGGTAAATAATTTACGGCATATAGATTTTTACTACCGAGATATAAAGAGCACTATTGTTCGCATTTCGTAAGTTTATGACAAAGGTAACTGCAGTATTGTACTGCATTTTTAGTTAGAGAGATTTTATGCTGATAAAACAACGAATTGTAGCGATTTAATGTTTTATTAAATACTATTTTTTTTATATATATTATGAAGAGGGGAGACGAGCTGGACGCACTCCTGATGGTAAGAGTAACGCCAGCCCATAGCCAATGCAGTGCTACCCGGAACTTTGCTATAAAGCCCAACTCCGGGCAGGGGTGCACTACACCGACGCTCCCCACTTTGAGTCATCAGATGTTAAGACTCATTAGCCCAGTAATTTCGCTGGCTACAGTGCCCTTCAGACCGGAGCACAGTGATATCTTCATATCACTGTTCAGGCGGTAGAATGTCTGGCACTGTGGGGGTACCCACCCAGTCGGTCTCCTGCGAAAGAGACCTACCCCCGGTGATACTAGCTGACCCGTGCCCACTTCGTTGGGCTGGGGCATAATGTTAATAATCCTTTTTGTTTTTGATATAGCCTATGACGTATGTGTAAGAATTTTTAAAATCGGTTCAGTAGATCCCGAGATTACCCCTTACAATTTAACAAACACACAAACTTTACTTCTTCATAATATTAGTCTAGACTAGCCGCACCCCGAAGTTTTACCCGCATTCCTTTATTACCGTCCTCTTGAAACACTATCTAATAAAAAATGGAAATGGGTTGCATAATTTTAAAGATTTAATGATACATAGGGTCTGAAACAATAGTCACTTTGTTTTATACTATGTAATAACTAACATTTTATATATACGAATTTCAATCATTTCTCGTATAAATCTGAATGCAATAGCAATGTAAAGAAATGAAATAGAAATAGAATTGAAATTGTTTGTCTCTTTCTTTTGCAATCAAACGGTTTTCAGTAGTTTCTTAGTTATTCGTGAGAGATGGCAATTCGATTAGGGCACCATTACCACTCATTTAGAACACGCGATGTCTGAAATATTGTTGCTGGAAAAACAGCTCCTAAAATATTTCTGTATGTTTACGTCTGTCTTAAAAAAAGCAAACTGTCAATTTTTTTTCTTAATTAAAAAAGACGTTTAGAAAAAACTAAAGTACGGCAACCATACCATTTAATACACAGATAGATAGATGTTAAGGAAAAAGCTATTTTTTGAAATCTAATACACACCCCGGGCGTAGCCGGAGGGCTAATAAAATGTAACAACATCATTTTAACATAACAAAGAAAAAGAGATTTAAAATCATTTAAAGCGAATAACTTTATAAAAGAGAATTAAAAGTTAAATGTATGTAAATAGATTCCTTTGGAGCCTCGAATTGTTATGCAGATCCACATATTGCAACCGACTCTCAACTGAATTAACATTCTTAATAGCTTTAGGAACTATGAAAATATATACGTTAAAAGGATTCGAAATTCAAAAATGACCGTTGAACTGGAAAATGTTTTTTTTAAGGTAGGGAAAAAATCTTACGTCAATGTCAAATATGAAATCTTACGTCAATGTCAAAGTCAAAATGAAATCAAAGATGAAGCTGAAGCCACGATTAAATACAGAGTCAAAGTCATATATTTGAATATAGAAGATAATATAAGACTCCACACTATTTATTAAAATTTTTAAATTAATTTTATGGCATTGCACTTTACGATTGCGTTGCCAACCCATAAAATAGAGAAAAAAAATTAAAAAAAACATGTAGGTAATGGTCGTTATTTTGACAAAGTAAACAATACCGTTCTTATATTGTTTTATTTTCTACGAGACAGAATTATTTTTTATATACTGTCGTAATGCCTATAGTACCTATGTTATCTTAAAACGAATATAAAAATAGGATATATTTGTTTTAATTATACGGTTACACATACAAACGTAATGTGTTCGGCGTTAATCTGATTCCCATCTCGTAAATGCCAATACAAATATTTACGCTTCTCTATCAAAACAGGCCATTGTGTGTGTTAACTAGGTTTTAACCGTGGCTTTGTCTATTAAAACGTTAATTTAAACTGAATAGGTTTTTGCATTTATTCACATCTGTTATTAATGTTATTAATACGTTACGATTTGGAACTAAAATATTTTGATTTACTAATGATAATAATTTTGTTATGATTGTTATTTATACTACCTTTTACCCGCGGCTTCGCTTGCATTGAATTAATTAAATAAATTTTGCAAACAAAAGTAGCCTGTTCATTCTAACAATATGTGTACAAAGTTTTTTTTTTAATAGTTTTGAATGAAAGCGTAACAACTTCTCTTTTCCTTTTTAATAAAAGGCAAGTAACATCTCAGATAAGACCTTATTATTTAATTAACTGTTAGTTATAATTTAATAAACTATTAAGTTGGATTGTAATTCTTATTGGCCAACGCTGTCTATTAAATATAACCAACATCTTTATTCTAAAATCGGTCATAAAAGCGGTCCTCAACTTAAATTACTTCTCTTCCAAACTAAGAAATTACTTAATACTTACTGCTAAAACAAAAATACAATTTCTATGGAACAAAATCGATAGTTCTTAGTAAATATTTTTGTTGAGTCTAACATATGACGTGTAGGTTTTTGACCTCGTCTCAACAAACTCATAACCAATTATAGTAAAGCGCTATTCGATGTGGAGTGTAAGCGAGCACTATTCGAGTCGACATCGATTGTACATTAGCTCGGTGACCATACTTCTTGTTTCTTTAGGATATTTTACTAAAAAAAATGTATTTAACGAAGAATTAATTTGTGAGGATACGTATATCTTTATACGAAACAAAAATCGATTGTTTTTTTTTGGAATATGACTATTTTTATACAATTTACATATTTTTAGCTTTAAATTTTTAAGGTTAAAAAATGATTGACTGACTACACGGTACCACCAATGTCAGTAAAGTATTATTGACACGAAATATCATATTTAATTCATTTATTATACAATTTGATACTCTTGATTATTTCTTTATAACTTTCCAAAACAATAGAACAAAACAGCTTTCACAACTGAGTCATCAATTCAATGTGCAAGTCTAATTTAAACTATGGAAATAAAAATTAAATTACTTTAAATTACAAATAAGTTTTCCAAACCGCTAATACACAATGTTATAATACTAGTGACGATTCAAAAGCATTACAATATTTAACGCAATTAAATAAAGCCACATTTGATTTTGACTTTGACTTTGACTTTGAATAAACGTTTGAATAAGCGTACATACATCGTCAGTTTTATCGTATTTTTTAAT
Source organism: Eurema hecabe (assembly GCA_026213755.1). Lineage (NCBI taxonomy): Eukaryota > Metazoa > Arthropoda > Insecta > Lepidoptera > Pieridae > Terias > Terias hecabe. Next base: position 1,760,414 of record JADANM010005263.1, on the reverse strand, counting down.
TTTTTTTTT
>JADANM010005263.1:1727757-1746667 GCA_026213755.1 Eurema hecabe | reverse complement strand
CATTTGAGATCATAAAGATATTATATAACATCGCCTTACAGATTAAATTCAATTTCCAATCGCTGTGGAAAACAAATTACTAAAGTTTTAGTATTCCGGGGCTCGTGTAATGAACTTGGTCGCATAAATTCAGTGCTCATGTTAGATAATTGGTTAAACTTGCGACGGTATTGGCTCCTAACTTCTAAGTAAACATTCGATTATGTGTGGTTGTTCAGTGGTTAATTTAATGTTTATAATGTAAGTTTTATTACAAAAATGGAAGAATATGGGACGATGTTTTTAAAGATACCATAGACATCTTAATAAATGTTTTGTAATACAATGACGATTCAAAAGTGTTACTTTATATAGCCTAATTGAACAAAGATACTTTTGACTTTCATTTTGAATAATAAGGTTATTCGGATTTCTATAACAGGATAGTTTTCATATATGACTGAAGCTCTTGCTAGTTCTAAACATACAAGTATTGGTTGGTTGTTATTTTATAATTCCGAAAATTTGGATTGTTGGTAGAAACTAGCGATATTCGTTGGTAAGTTTATAAAAGCTAGCCAAGACAGACCTAAGGCTACAACAATACAATACATACATAATCTGATGTTATAAGAAGGTATGACTTATAAATAAATTTCAGGACTGACCATTGAACTTGGCACACATTTAGATCTCACTTCTTTTGTCGTTGAAGTCAAACAACCAAGGTACCTATTTATCCATAATATTGAACTTGGCTCTCATTTCACATTTATGTTTTTGATTGGATTATTTTTATGTTAAGGCTAATGAATGATATGAATACTTAAATAGTAAACAATCAATCCCTATTCAAAAACTATTTGGCGATTTATTTATTATTTATATTGAAAACCAAACATCTCCACGTCCTATAATATCACATTAAGAAACTACCAGGATAGCAGAACGCAAAAGCGATAAAACTATCTTAATAAAATCACAATTAATTACCATATAAATAAATTTGTTGTTTTCCATCTAATTGATTACAAATTCGTTTTGTCATATAAAAAAATAGTTACCTAATATAAAATCTAACCTTATTTTTAATGTAACCCCACGCAAAACTACTTAGTACTTACTACTAAACATCTACTTGTAGGTCTAATTATTATTAAATTTATAATCTGTATTTTTTAAACCCGACTTTGCCCGCAACCTACAATTTCACGCTACGAAACTACCAGGCCACCATAATTGTAAAGAAGTAAAACAGCACGATAAAAACTCTAAAGAATCTCGTTACATTGTACCAATCTCGTACATTGTTAAATAAACGACCTAATTTCCTTGCATTTTCCATATTATAGAACCTATTCATCGTTACGTCAAAGCCATAATAATAACAGCCTTATTAAGCCGTGCCGAAAATAACATGTAGTAAGGTTTCTGGGAAACCTTGCGGGGTCTATTACTCGCCAAGGCCGATGCTATACGATCCTAGAGATAATCCATATTTCAGAATAATATTAATTTAGCTTATAGATTCACTAGCGCTTGCTGGCGGTTTTGTTCGCGTGAAACTGTTTTTTTCATAGTTCTTTATATTCTCTTGCCTTCTCTTGATAAAACTAACGTTATAGATTGTCAAACAGATAAAGTTTCGTAATTATATAATACTAGTTGAAGTTAAGTAAACATCTTTTAATTATAAAATATTTATTATAATCTATACTAATATATAAAGAAGTTAAATGTTTGTAAAATTGTAAGGGGTAATCTCGGGATCTACAGAACCGATTCTAAAAATTCTTTCACCAATAGAAAGCTACATTATTGCTGAGTGTCATAGGCTATATAAAAAAGGATTGTTAACACTATGCCTAACAAAGTCCGCTAGTATTTACATATTTTAAACAGATACATTAGATCGGTTTGAGTAATCGATATTTGTCCAACATGCTTACTGAGGAATTCGGTGAGCTTATTAGATTTGCTCGGAATAATTAATTCAATTATTGTATAATAGCGTCTAGGGTTATTTACTTAGTATTTGTTAGATTCATTGATACAAATTAAAACATAATTTAACATCCTTTTCTTTGTACACGATATTGATATTGCTAATAATACCTATATATGCATGTATTAAACATACTTATTACCTTCATATTACCTTACTCTTGAATCACTATCCAATAAAATAAACCACATGAAAATCGGTTGCGCAGTTTCAAAGATTTAACGATACAATGTATGTTACGGGCATTAAATTATTTTCTATCGTCATTCCAATGCCCCGTGAGCAACTAAAAGTATGATATTCTTACTATTAATAATAAATCTAAATAAATCATATTATATTTCCTTTTTCTCTTCTTAAAGGCCTGTAACACATTAGCCTAATACCTCATTATTGATTGACCATTAAAAGGACCATAATATTTAAAATATGTAGTTTCTATCGAGTTAGCGTCGCGTCGGTAATTATTGATTAAATCGTTTTATGAGTATGCTACTAGTAGTTAAAATTTTCCGCATAGCTATCAATGTATAGTAATTACCGGTTAAGGAAATAATACGTATACTGTATAGTTATGTCCATAGTTAATCAATTTAATTGTTAATAGAAAACTTGTATACAAACCTTAGCTAACTAGTTTTAACTGAATAGATTCCCTTTTTTTCTATTTTTAAAGTACTTCGATATTAATATTGTACAAGTAACGGATATCAAAATTAGTACGTCTTATTTTAGGAGTTTAAAATTTGAATAGTTGTTCGTAGATTGTAAGTAACTATAAATAAATAATAATTTTCAGGACATTTATACACAGCGCCATCTAGTTCCAAGCTAAGCAGAAGCTTGTGTTATGGCAACTAGATAACGGAATAAATTACATATACATACTTTTCTTTTGTAAATACATACATACAATACATAGCAACACCCAGACCCCAAAAAAGTACACATGTAAATTAGAAATATATTTTTCCGGTGTGGGATCGAACCCACGACCCTTCGCGCAGAAAGTAGTTGTGCTACCACTGCGCCAAGCGCTCGTCATTATAATAGGCCCTATAATCAAATTGCAGCAGCATTAGTATTTGGATTGATTGAAGGACATGTCATAGTAATAGATGACCTAGAAAGTTCTATAATTGAGTTCTGAGAAGTGACTCAGCGTTTTATTTGTGTGAGTGGAAAAGAAATTCGAGAAATTCGATTCGAGAGGAAGGTTTGTGAATAATACATGCATAAATACGAGTAAAACCACGGAACGCGGCTTGTAAACTAATCTATACTAATAAATAAAGAAGTAAAGTTTGTGTGTTTGTTAAATTGTAAGGGGTAATCTCGGGATCTACTGAACCGATTTTATTTATTTATTTAAAAAAATCCTTTAACAAAAATTCACTGTACATAGTAAAATATGACATAGTTGAAATTTAGTTATATGAATTTTTTTATAAAAGGATATTGCATGCGTTCAACATAATATTTGTTTAAAAATTATTTCACCAATACAAAGCCACATTATTGCTGAGTGTCATATGCTATATAAAAAACCGAAATATCAAAAAGATTATTAACATTATGCCTAGTGAAGTGGGCCCGGGTCAGCTAGTAAAATTACTGTTTAAATAAACAGTTTAATATAAAAGTGAAGGCTTTCTTTACAATATTGCACGATCTCAATCTCTGTAATCTAAGTGCAAGGGTAATTCTTCAAGCGGTCACTGAAGGACACGGGACGGTGATAAATTACCTAGAATCTAGATAGCCTAGTATGTGACCTAATTAGATTTATGTAAGAGAATTTCGGTCATTGTACTACACTTTAAATTTTTAAGAACCAATCATATTTAAGTGTTAAAAATTAAGAAAGAATACAGTAAAAAGATAAAAGATAATGCTTCTGTATTTATTATAACTTATACTTTGTATTTATTTATTTAAATTTAATGACAAATATATAATATCATAGTTAATATAATGGACATTGTGAACTATCTTGATTCTTAAATAGTATTTATTCTGACTTATTTTTATATAATTTACAAAACCACAAATCATACAAAAACTTTATTATCACTATAAGACAATGATTAATCAAGTATAAGCTGAATGGAAATGTCTATGATTGATGATATCATGGCTTAGTAATAGTGTTTTAATCTTACTGCCAATTGAAACACTTATAATATACAAGTTAAAGATATCTAATATACATATTACATATATCACAATTGTTTTGTAATATACTATGACGATTCAAAGGAACTACCTATATGTGGATTAGTTGAATTAAGATTTATTTTTATATGATAGGGGGCAAACGAGCAGGCGCGTCACCTGATGTTAAGTGATCAGCGCCGCCCATGAGGACTCGCGTTGTCACGAGTGTGTTGCCGGCCTTTTAAGGATAGGTACGCTCTTTTTTTGAAGGCCCCTAAGTCATATGTGTTCGGGAACACTGCATGATTCCACAAGATGGTATATTATAGTTATATGATTTAGATGTATATATTGTAAATTGCAAATAAATATCATAGCCACAATACATTTGTTAGTATTTATTACTATCTCAAAAAATATATAGTTTGGCTTTCTTTCAATACCTCGTGGATATTTTTTTCCCCAAGTATTGCCCTATATTTTCAAACATCTAGAATCATCATTTGACTTTAGTAATATCACTTGTATGCTATGTTTAATCCTAGTGTAGCTGGAATCTTCGGTGGATATTGAGTAAGGAGGCGTCAATGATAAATAGCTTAGCTTAGCTTACCTATTGACCTATAATTGTGTTATGTGAATGACTCAGCGTATTTCCATGTATTAAAACCACGTAGGCAAAACTAATCGTTACTTATAAATGTGAATGTTGGAATATTTATAACGCATTCACGCAAAAACTACTGGACTGATCATCATGAAATTTTGTTCAAATTTTCTTGGAGATATTTTTATTTTCCGATAATTAATTGATTCAATCCAAGCGAACTCGCGATTTAAAGCTAGTAGTAGTAGATCGTGCCTTTGCAATCATATTAATAAAGATCTATTTATAAACTATATAATATATACAAAATGCCGTGAGTAGAATAGTTGATATTATTTTATATATAAGATATAGTATTTTATTATATACAATGCATTAAGTTGTTGTTGTAGTATATATGCACCTTTAATTTTTTTTAACTATTCGTTATGTAGGTATTGTTTAGCGTTTTTTATTGTATGATTTAGAATAAGCAATTGCTGGCTGTTCTTACAAATAAGGAAATACAAAAATATAGTTAAGATATAAATTCGCTTTAATTTTAAAAATTAAAGCTTTTGTCATGCGACAGTTATCTCATTTAAGTAATCGTTATTTTTAAGATGTTAATTTTATCTTATCTTTCAATTAGTACCTAGTTTTCATATCAACATCAAGTTGCGTCATTTTTAAGCAACTGATACTTACTTGATACTCACACATTTCGATTTAAACACATCTTGAGATATAATACTTGACTTACAAATAGGCCATAATTAATCTAGTTTAACTGTCTCTTAAAAAGGTAAAAGAAGTACTTACTCAGTTTCGTTGTTTTCAAAGGTGATGTGTCCTTCTGCTGGCTCGAACTGCGCCCCGCCCTTCGCCGTCCCATCTTCAGTATTATACGGGATCTTCACTTTGCCTCGCGCCCCGGCTGTCCTTACCACTTTCAACTCATACGTGCCCACCGACTCCGTCAACTCATAGTCTCTTTGCTGGAACGAAAACACTCCGGAATGATCATCGTCCAATATCACTACAGTTGCCATCGATGGGGAGGCTAAACACGCCCCCTTTGGTGTACTCAGACGAACGAAGAAATGCTCGTCTGCCTCAAACACGTCGTCGTCTATAACTTGAACTGTGAACTTCTTTTCTGTCTCCCCGTGCCCGAATGTAAGCGAGCCTTGTACAGCTACGTAGTCTGAACCGGCCTCCGCAGTCCCATCCTCTGTGGTATACTGCACAGTTACTTCTCCGCCCAAATCTCCCCCACGTACGACTCTAACCTCAAAAGATCCACAGTTCTCCATCACCGTGTAATGGTCTGGGTCAAACCGAACGTTAGGCCCTCTAGGTTCTACCGATACAGAGTGAGACTCTCGCCGTTGCAACTCAGCTTTTACCTCGCTCAAGTCACTCTGAGCTCTTTCAGATATTTTACGTGATAAGTCTCCACCGCCAGTCATTTTCCGTGTTGCGGCAACTCTATAAAATGCACGAGATTTCGGGCCTCTCGACATCAGGGCTTCTAAAGCCATACGCTCCACAGTTTCTAAGTCCTCCTCTGGATGCTGTTTTCTCAAGTCGCGCAGGACTGATATGTATTCTCTGCGTGATTTTTCCAATTCTCTACCTTCCTCGTCATCACCGAATTCGCACGATTTCAAAGCCAGCTCGACGGAACCGTCACCTTCAACTTCCACGATAACTCCACGCTCATTCACACGGTATCCTTTTTTCAGGTACTTATAAACCAAAAGTCTTCGGTCTGCAATATATGCAGTCATTACTGTGGCTGGGAAAAATAAAAATGTGACGGCACCCTCCCATACTTCTACTTCACTAGGAGAGATCACTGCCAGAATAAGATATAACCAAACGTACGCAAAAATTGACCACGTCGCCGTAACTAGAAAAACTCGTAGATGTTTGATTTTTCGCACTTCCCCATCAGGGATCACAGAAACGCAAATAGCAATAATAACAAATAAATTATATGCAGCGGAACCCACTATGGTGCCGGGCCCTAGGTCGCCAGCTTCGAAATTCTTCCCAGCTATTTCGATAACCGATAATAAAATCTCTGGGGCGCTCGATCCGAGTGCCATCAGCGTCAAGTTGGCAACCGTCTCGTTCCATACGCGTACGACGACAATTTGTTCGCTGCCATTTCGTCGCACGCGCACCTCTTTTTCCCTGGACGTAATGACTTCGATAGCGGCCATGAACCTGTCCGATACGATGGAGACGCCGATGAAGAGGTACATGAGGGAGAGGAAATAGACAGTGCCGCGTATCGCGATGTCGAGGGTCGGGACATCTTCGAGGGGCCGCCAGGCGGGGAGCGCGAGCCCGTCGCTGCACTGGAGCACGTGGTGGGCGGTGGTGTTGCGCGGGGCAAGACGCGCGGAGGGCACCTCGGCGCGCGCCACCACGCAGCAAGCCGCGAGCGCGGCGAGCGCGGCCCGCATGCCCTTTACCTTGCGCAATCCATGACACGACCGGCGCTGCCAGAGGCCGGCGCCCGACTGAGCGTCGCGCCAAATCGTTCCCTCCCGGTTAAGGCTTCAAACGCCACTGCGAACTCGTCCTCACGTTCCGCTGATGAAGTTTTATTATCGTCGTGGGCTGTAAAGATGGGCGGTTGAAAAACTTATTAGCGACGTACGCATCTCGCGGAAGTATTAAAACTTTGTTCCGAGTTGGGTACATTTATACGGTCGTGTTATTGACGCGTACGTAGGTTAATAGCTTGCGGCAATGTTTGTGTGTGATTAAGCAGTTTTTTCGTAGCCAAGGCTACAATTTAGGGGCCTACGATCTACGAAATATTGTAGAAACTGTAGCACGCTAACCGTAGTCGCTGTCGGCACGCTAAATAAATGTAAGTGATTCATGGGTTTTGTGATAGTTCTAGTAATGATTCGAGTGAACACGGAAACAAATTGATTTATTGTTACAATGTATCGACTGTTGACACAAGGCGTATTTATAGAGTTAGAACTCCATTGTAATGCTATCTGGTTCGATCTCATATGTATTCACAATGCAGCATGGATCTACTACTGTTTTTAATAGTCGCCTTGGTATATAAATATTGGTATATAATATCGTTAAATTTATCGGAACTAATTTATTTATAATTATTATGTATTATACTAGACGTTCCAGAAATAAAGACTTTTAAATTACAATTGAAAAGTTTTAAAAATTATAGGTAACAATTTTTAATTAAACACAAGTATACGCTTATTATATCTTCGTCATTCAAAGTCATAAATAAATTAAATATTAATAACATTTATTTTAAATTGACATAACATTCACTTGACCTGATTATTATAGTATACACGCTGTGTCTCGTGGTTTTACTCGCTTGTAAGCGAGCTCCATTATATCCATTTTAGAAATTCTTTCCTTTTGCCCCTTTTTGAACCCCGTTTTAAATACAGATAAAGACAAATTGAAAATTAAATTAATCGTTTTAGTAAGTTCGTGATAACCGTTAAACTGATAGTCAAAGATAAACTTCAAGGAACTTCACAAACAAAACCGCAATGGTTCAAACTAATAGGTAAATCCTGAAACCATAGCTTAATACCTTTGATTTATTAAACTCCTCTCTCGATGTTGGAGCAAAGATTAATCGATTGATTATTATAATTCATAAAAAAATAATCCCCTATTCTCTTTATAGATTTGTTTTTACCCGACTGCCAAAGAGGGTAATGTTTTTCGAGTGTATGTAAGTATGTATGTCTGTTCCTTTGTGACCTCCTGTAGCCTAAACGGCTTGATGTATCGTTAGATTTGTCTTGATTACGGGAGTGTCATAGGATACATTTTATCCTAAAAGTCCCACGGGATAAAGACATAATTACTCTTTTTTTAGTGTGCAGTCGGGTATTTTGTTTTTTTAATAATAATTACTTGTTATTCTTAACCAGCTATCAGCGACTTCGCACGCATAAATGATGCTATATCATACCTACGTATAAACCTTCAACCTGCTTTATTCTGTCTGTCACTAGTCTATTCTAATATTATTAAGAATTAAAGTTTGTGTGTTTGTTAAATTGTGAGGGGTAATCTCGGGTTCTACTGAACGGATTTTAAAAATTCTTAAATAAAACCAATAGAAAGCCACATTATTGCTGAGTGTCATAGGCTATATAAAAAACCGAAAAGGAACAACACATTATGCCAAACGAAGTGGACACGGGTCAACTAGTATTAAAAAAACCTTAGACATATTTTACGGCAACCTTGCATAAATGAAGTGACATTATAATTTACAGAGACACGGCCACGAGACGACGCTAATGTAACTGCAAACATTTCTGTTTTAAATTAAGTGCTGTGGGAGCCGCGAATAAATTACCCTACTTTACCTTATAAAGATATTACTATGATATACTATTCTATGATATTTTTTATACCTATCTATGAAAATAATACCTACTTATGATATTTTTTTCCTGGATTTTCTCCTTTAGTTTTCGTTCTCGTGTCAATGAGCAAAGAAATGTGTTAAATTTAAAGTCAAAGTCAAAAGTATCTTTATTCAATTAGGCTACATAAAGTAACACTTTTGAATCGTCATGGTATTACAAAACATTTACCACCGGTTCGGAAGGCAGTTTCTACAGAGAAGAACCGGCAAGAAACTCTGAAAGTCGCTCTTTTTAAAATAAGAACATACAATTGTAAATATAAATAAAAACTCGACTATTATAATATTTAAACGAAATATGATATAATCTATCGGTATGCCAAAAAACATGTAATAAATTTTCGGATTTAGAAAATTTCTAAGATAATGTTATATAGTCAAATCTTGATTGGCCCTCCGTAATGATTAACTGATCAATTTAAATAAATAATATTCAAAAACTAATTCGAATTTCTGTATATGTATATTGTATATACATAATATAATATACATCTGGATTCCTAAAAAGAATAGTTATTAAATTAAACCATTTTAAAACTGAAATTAAGTAAAAGTAGATATTTATTGAAATAATATGGTGTCACAAAATGAGATCCGCCTAAAAAATCTTACTCAGTGCCAACGGATTTGGAAGAAAAAATATTATTTAAATTAAGAACTGCACGTGAAAGTGAAAAATTCACAGCTATAAAGCTCACATAAAACCTGGGGGTTGCCATTTTTTTCCATTGCCACACCGATCGTTAGTAAATTGAACCTAGACGCGCAATTTAAAATTCGAATCTCTGGGGACCTACTAATTGGAATTACTTTTCTATTCTGTGGACCACAGAGTAAAAATCTTTTTTCGATTTATTTTGAGTCTGTGCTAACTGCATAGAATATAAAACTTATATTTTTAACCTACTTAAAAAGGAGTTCGGTTTCAATTCGAGCGTATATTAAAAGCCTTATCTAGTTATTACTGTCGGAATAATAATATAAATGAATTTAATAATAATATACAAAAGGTAGCCTGACAGAGATTGCTATATAGGAATAAGTTCGCTTTTGTGCATTACTACGTAATATGTTTTCTTTTTATTTGTATCCTGTAAACGTATTAATGTACATTAAAGTTTTTAAAAATTATTGTCACTTTAAAACTAAATATAAATTCGTTATAATAATACATATTATATCTTCACTAAATGAGTATAGTTGTAATAATTATAACGCTCCTATAATTGACAAATTATTGCTAAATATTGTGTCTGTGGCAAATGTCATGAAATGAATGTTTTGTCTCGTTCACTCACTTGTCACCGCGGTGTTTGAAGAAAAAGCGGGAACGGGACTTATAACAGAAAATGATTGTATTCTATATGATAAATGTGTTAAATAAATAAAATAGTTAACGTTCTGCCGTGTCAAAGAAAATTGATTGTATTCTTTAAGATAAATGTGTTAAATAAATATAGTTATTAAAGTTTGGTTGTTATTAGAGAATCTACACGATTAATATCGACATAGGGCGGCCTTATCACGATCATTAATCTCTTATAGGCAACCTGTGGTATTGTAGTGTAATTTAAGGATTTTTCACTTTCTTGTTACAATTAAATATATTCTAACAAAGTACCTACATTCTATGAAACACATGACTTCAACCGATAAGCTAACAATATATTAACAGCTCGCTAGCGCTTAGTGTACTGCTGTGCTTAGTATAGCTTAGATAGCTTGCATTAAGCATCTTATCTATCATCTAAATGGCTCTATAAAATCTTAATATATCTTTAATCAACTTGGTATCATTTAGTTACACATCTGAATCGTCATAGTATCACAAATCAACGAACTACAGATTTGAACTAGATGTTTCTTAATATAGGCAAAAGGAATTTTAACATAACATTTTTATATAATGAAAAATACGTAACAGATAGTTTAAAGTTGACATTTGGTCGAAATTGACCGCCTCAAACCCTGATGACCCCAATACAAGAACACGTAATAACAACACGTATACAAGAACACGTAACGTGTACTCGAGAAGTCATTTATTTTTGGCTTTAAAAGATAACCCAAGACACTTATAAATAGTACTTTTAATCAGTAAAAACATATAAAAGTTGAAGTCTATCTATATTTAACCAAACTACATAAAATAACACTTAAATCGTTATGTTGTAGCAAAACAATCTTTTACCACCAGTTAAGAAGGCAGTTTTTTACAGATAACGACTGGCAAGAAACCTTAATGCTCTTGTTAGATAAAGAGGTACATATAGTAATTAGTGTACAAAATAAGAACAACCATTACAATATAAATACATAAAAAACGCCATTATTAAAGAGCTTTTTCTTTATAGAAACATTATCATCACTTCAATCTCCCAATCTTTTCCTCAAATCATATTATAGATAATATACAAACGTGTGCTAATAATCAAAACATCGCTCCATGTATATGGCAATAATTTACAGGAGATGTATCTCCCCGGCCGTAATTGCCATACATTATAACGTAAAATACACCCCCATTATTGGGCCGTTGGAAGCCATAAATATTACCTTATGCGAATATTTCTCGAACGTTCTGGAATTCTCTAACTGAACGTATTAATCACTATGTTATATAAAACAATGTTGTATTCTACTTTCTGTCAGTCTATGATTAAGTCTCTATAACTATGGAATGCATTTTGATGTTTTTTTAAATAGATATAGTGATTAAATAGGGCGACTTATATGTAAAATTATAAATGCATAATAAATTTTGTTTTAAACCCAAATTTTATTGCGACCACAATATTTTTTTTTATAAGATGAAGTGGGAAGACGAGCTGGACGCACTCCTGATGGTAAGAGAAACGCCAGCCCATAGCCAATACAGTGCTAACCGCAACTTTGCTCTAAAGCCAAATTCCGGAGAGGGGTGCACTACACCGACGCTCCCCACTTTGAGTCATCAGATGTTAAGGCTCATGTCGACTGTCATTAGCCCGGTAATCTCGCTGGCTAAAGTGCCCTTCAATTTTTTTAAAATAATGAATCTTTCGATTTAAAAATTAAAAGTGAATAACATCAACCCTTTTCAATCATGCTACATATTACTACTTGTTATGTAGCATCATTACTTTTGTATCTTCATAACTCTAAACCTAAATTACTCTAAACGCATACACAAGAATAAAATACATCATACGAATATATTTAGTAGAATAAATCATGAGAAAATACATCAAATGATTTATACGACAGGCACAATCCGCAAATAAAAATCAAGTACTGAAAGCGACACAGTTTATGCGTAAAATACCAAATTGGGGTAACAAATGGCGTCCCTTAACGGCTGTGACGATGTAATATCGACATTCGCCATCGAATATTCCAGATTCGTTCTGTTAAGCATGGCCCATCTGTTCCATATTAGGTATACTTAACTACAAAAGTACCTATAATAACACATTCAAAATGTGTTCATTCCAAACTAATAATTATCCATACTAATATTATAAATGCGAAAGTAAGTCTGTTTGTCTGTCTGTCTGTCTTTTCATCAGGCTAAAACTACTAAACCGATTAGAACGAAATTTGGTACACAGATGGTCTTGAGCCTGAGAAAAAACTACTTTTTAACTGGAAAAATGGTTAAAAATTGGGGAAGGGGGTCAAAGTTTATATGAAAGTCCACGCGGACGGAGTCGCGGGCAGCAGTATACTTATATTTTCGTAGTTCAAAAATAATATTTACTTAACATTCAAGTCATGAAGTATCCTATCAAATCCAATTAAGTCGCGTTAAAAAAAATATTTTTCTAGATCTTTCCAGAAAGAATCTTCGTCTTTAAGGAACTATAGAGAATAATTTCTTGTTTCCGCTCCACCGGGATTTTATTACGAGCAAATGAACTTCTTGTCATTGGATTCTCAATGAATTGAAGTATCCTCAAAGCGAAATTAGTTTTAACGTTTCAGTTTGCTTTTACATTTAAAGAAAAACTATTTTTTTATTTGATTGTTAGCGAGTTACAGGTCGATTTTATTGTTAGACGAGAATATTGTACAACAATTTATTGAAGTTCAAAAATTATCTAGAAATAGACTTGGGGTTGGGCCGGAATCATTTATCGTTTTTCCCATTGTTCTAAGAAAAAGTACTAAACAAACTAATGTTCTTCACGTCACTTGATGGGTTGGCGTTACATTCTAACTCTTCCTTATTAAAAAATGAATACATAATCTAAATACGCAAGTATTCCTTACAAAGTTAACTTAATTAAACATTATCTCAATAAAACAAAAGGTATTACAAATTTCAAATCAGATACCTACTAAAGTTTAACTCCAAATGCTGTTAGTGGAACAACACACAATGCTTTTAACTACGGCACACTTTTAACGTATAGAACTCATCTTATATCTATATTTAGTTGGGTTTAAAATGTCTTCCCTATCCTGAAAGGTCAATAACCCAAAAATGTCTTCATAAATTCAGGGTGATATTAAATAAATTAAATATATAACGCCCTAATATAACATATTGAACATAGCATTGAAAATTACTTCTTAACTTACGAGTGACCTTATATTGGGAAATCGGTATATTATACGCATAGAAGACTTACAAGTACAATGACGTCACCCGACCGACCACGCAATCAGGCCATTACCGTGTGAAAATCATTCGAGAACTTTCTATGCGATATTTATTAGCAGATTATCCTCTATAATAAAAGTTAACCATTTGCAGTTTTATTTTATTCCTTTACATAACTAAGCTTTAATCTGTCTTCGTGTGCGTAAGAATTACCCTATTTTCGTGTATCATTTTCGATATGTTATTTTACAGGAATTATTGAGTTTTTGCTTAATTAACAAAAAATAAATATATAATTGCTTTTAGTTTATTTCTTTGCTTGTCTGCAATTCTAATGACGGAATACTGAAACGCAAGTTAAATTTAAGTACAACTTAAACCGGTCCGATTTGACAGTTCGCCATACAATTCTGTCAAAATTACGAGACTTAAGACGTGCTTAACTTTAATTTGCGTATGAGTATTTGGCAGTAAGTGGCCTATAACATTTAGACCCGTATTAATGATCTTATTTTAAATTCTATCTTATTGACTTACGACATCGGTTTTCTGATTGCGTTGTACGCTGACATCTCTTCTCTCCTATACTTTAAAGAAATCGTATTTAAAGATACATTGCTAAGGTGACTTACATAATAATATGCGCAATAGTAATGGCTGGCGTGACTCTTACCATCAGGAGTGCGTCCAGCTCGTCTCCCCTCTTCATAACATAAAAAAAAAAAAAGTAAATGTTCTGTTTTTTCTGTATACGTGAATATGATGACTCTAATCATCATATTCCCCCACCGCTCTTGGTTTAGTTAAGTTAAATTAAGTTGATATGTACACTATTTTGGGATACTGTCTCGTGCAGTTACTAGTGCTAAGTTTATATATTATCATGCGATGACAGTATCCTGTCTGTGTATTAAATAAATATATAAATAACACTGGGTCAACAAAATGTTACATTTCCTGGTTACCACAATCAAAATAGGTTTTAAGGAGACACGATTTAAACCATTTTCAATCCGCAAATTGCTTTGCATGCAGTCCTTTAGGGTTGCAAGCAAAAATAATACGGTTTTTCACTTGAGATTATGGCAAGGTTATAAAATATACACTAGTACATTTAAGTCTACTCTTTAACGCAAATTTTTCTTAATACTTATAGTTATTTTGAATTTGAAGAATATTATCATACATCATATAGGTTCTTATAGGTACATCAAAACACCATATAAGTAATTCAATGAAATTGTTACCTACAGGTAACGTAAAAAATAATGAGGAAGATACTTTAAATTGCCAGTATAGTAGCTATATTAATATAGCTAGACTCCTTTAGGCGGCATAGACCACTTCCCATCATGCCCGTTTGCCATATAAAAAATACCAAAATTCCCCACAAAACGAGAACGAATCTAATTCAATTTCCTATATTTTTGCCGACTAAAAAAATTCACGGCATTCAGATGATGAAATTCTATTATTCATACAAACGAAATGTTTACATAACTACGCCAGCCGATTGAATATTCCATATAACGTAGACATATAACGCGTAGACTGATAGTTCCTTAATAATAATCGGTCCGCTAAAAGTGAAGCCAAAACTGTATACATGTAAGTGTAAAAAGCACGTTCTAATACTTACTGACACGCATACAAGTCCGACGATAATGTTGCTGCTATTAAAAATTTACCCTATAAATGTGAAAATATTTTAATCTACGAGAAACATACGAATTTTAATGCGATGCACAGTGGGAAGATTTATATAAGTAGACAAAATTGTCTACTTTGCATTGGCTACACTTTTCGTGCTCATAGTGCGGTTCTAGGTATTATTAATCTATGCCATATAACGGAGAATGTATAAATAAGCGGATGTTAGGGAAAAATTTGCTCGAAGATAATATAGTACAATTATTGGCGATTTCCTGAATGATTCTCGTATATTTTTCTACAATATAATTTCGGTTTTGGGTATAGCGTGGTGCGGGAACAGGAAAGTATATATGTTTAATGCTAGAGTGAGTGCGATGCAACGATCATTGTCTATATTATGGACTGTCAACTTCTAGTATATTTGCTACTAGGGAGAATTCGCTAGAAAGATTGCACTGATTTTAAAAGTTGTACTTATAAGAAGGTACTTTATTTTAATGTTCCAAGGCCATTGTACACCGGTGGTCCAACTTTGGTACTTGCATGGTTGAATTATCAGACACGACCCCCCGAGATACCATTACTTGACTCCTGTTTTATGGTATAGTAACACCTAAGAGGCATAACTTAAGAGCCCTATTCAGCCAGCTAGCTTCGATGGGTATAGAGATTTTTAATTTTAAAACTACATATAAGAAATTAAAAATCCAACGTTCCAGTATAGTATTGCATAGTCATCCCTACGACTACGAAATGCGATTAGAGCAATCCATCTTAGTATTGTCGACAGGTAGGAGCTTGCATCAGCTCAACTTTATGCTAATAGCTTGTAGCTTAAATAACTTATGCTAGCAAATTCAGGTGCGCAGAATTACACCTTTGCATGCCACTTAAGTCTTTCTACCCGGGTACCCGGATCCATTTATCCGGGTACATTACATTTTTATTCCCCGGATACTATTTCGTTGTCTGTGAGACTTATTGACGTAATAAAATATAATTACCAAGGATATATGAAATATAATATTCGAGAGCCGGCTCACCATTTAGCCACTTAGCCAGCTAAAACTGAAAGGTTGTGTACCTTGGTTAAATATACTTTAATACGTTTCTTAATAAAGCAAAAATAGCTTCGTCTAGAGCTATTCGTTCTATGAGCAAATTCCGTGAAGCATTGTGACATTTTTCGTGAAGAATTCGAGTGTAACCGAAACAATAATATTTTTAATAAAGCAGCAATGAAACGTTGTCTGAACAGCTCTGTTAAGAAACGCGATTTATAAGATTTGGTTCCGTACAAAGGTTCTTTTTAATATTTATTTATTTATCCTTTATTACATTTATATCTTATAGACTAATACAGAGTTAAAATTTAAGTACAGAAATGTAATAGGCGGCCTTATCACTAAAAAGTGATTTCTTCCAGGCAACCTTTAATAAAAATTTGTAAAGAAAGACTGGATTGGAAGGAACACTGAGCTACTAGATATAAAAAATATATGCATACATAATATATATTTAAAACTAAACACACTATGTAAAAATAAAATAAATATATTCTATCAATTTATAAACAAGGACTATAATAGTAAGATACCTGAAGGAAAGTGGTCATCACCCATAAACAATCTCTCTTCTGAGAGCTGATTTCACAAGGTGGTAGTACGCGGCAAATAGTTTCTTTTAAAGCGCACTGCGGTTGACACTGACAGCTGTCAAAGTGGTGCGAATGGTATTGCAATCTGTGAAACTTTAATTGGGTCGATGTTTGTCTGTGGTATTGGAAGCACGTGTTTCTGATTGCCACAAACAAACATCGACCCTGAAACTTATTTTATCTACACGCAACTAGACATTGGCAAAATTGTGGTAAAGCAGCACTGTCGTTTAACCAAGAAGAAAAAGAAACTTTAATTAAACAAGCAAAGGCACATTTTTGAGTTTCTTACTTGCGTTTTTTAATTTAACACAGATAAGAAAGTATTAAAATCAACGCCTAAAAATAAACAGAGCATAAGACTTTTTCACTTTACCTAACAAGGTATTTACTGCGTAAAGGTCCTATAATCTATAATAGTCTGAGATAAATCCCGTTTAAAGGATATAAAAGCCTATTGTGCCCAATATTCTAAGCGTTAACCTTTAAAAGCCATTTATATTGAGATAAAAATCCTTTTGTTAAGAGTTTTCGCTTTTTCACACTCGTTTCGTGTTGTATTATAAAGTCATCTAAAAGGTGGGTGTATATTTATAGACCTTATGATATCTTAGAATATCAACAAAATATTAAGTTCTTCAATTATAATATAAAAACATAATTACATAATTTTATTTTCTACTAGCTTTTAGCCGCGGGGGCTTCACTCACATTAAATCAATTGAATAGGTAAATGTTCATTTTGATAACTCCAAGAGTCAATTGTTATATTAAAACATATGCATAATTCTGTTTTATTTTCACTCCAAAATGTCTATAAAATTTCACGATGATCGGTCCAATAGTTTTTGCGTGATAGCGTAACAAACATCGCTAATTTTACATTTATAACATTTGTAAGGATGACAGCTGAAGGCCACTGAGTATGAACATGATCTTTAAGACGGAATAAGGATAGGATTTGTTACACAAGGGAATAAAGAACAGGAAAAAGGGGCCTAAGGCTATATTGTCATCGGGTACTACCACTTCTGTACGAAACGCGATGACATTTCTAATGAGACGCGAGTATAGTACGCGTCACGAATCTTTAGCGCTGAACGAAACCTGCGCAGAAGTCAAAAATAAGGTATCGAGGTAGTGGCGCGGCGCGCGGGGCGCGTGAGCGTCGAGTGTGCGAGCGTTGATTGGTTGTCCCAGTCGTGTTGTCTTACTCGCACCAATACGTCAATTACGAGCGCGATTCTACCGATACGCAGCTATTCTCGTCAATCGCTAAACATAAATGACGCGTACTATACTTGCATAGAATAATAACACCTAGCTGCAATATGAGCACACAAAGTGTGGCATTCAAAGTAGACAAGTTTGTCCACGTCGCATCTAAATTCATATATTCGTAGATTCCACTTTTTCACATATATATGGTAAATCACTTATAGTAGCAATATTTTCAGTGCGCTTGTGTACGTGTCATCGAGTATAAGGACGTGTTTTTACAAGCTTTTATTTAACTTGCAATGTATGTATGTATGTATGTTTGTGTGTTCGGGTGGAATTTTATAACTCAATTTTAAGGCACTTGCCCTCAACCGATTGAGCTGAAATTTTGCATGCACGTGTATATCCGATGACAATGCAATATTATTATGACATGGAGCTGATCTGATGATGAAGTCGGAAGATAGCCATAGCAACTCAGTAATTAAATAACATAACCACATCGAGTTTGGGCTCATTTCATTCGACTAGATGAGTACTTTGGTGCTAGATAGTAACCAAGGTCTGATGATGGAGCCGGAAGACAGCCAAAGGAACTCAGTACTTAA
>JADANM010005263.1:1693016-1707289 GCA_026213755.1 Eurema hecabe | reverse complement strand
AAAAGAATCTATACGGCTTAAAGTCACTTTTTGATCAAAAACTAATTTAAATTCAAAAATTTTCAAATAAGTATTATTGGGGCACAAAAAATGCAATTGAAACTAAAGTGTAGATTTGATTACGTCTGATTCGAAGCTCGATTGTACAATTAAATTACCTTATTGATTTAAAATTAACATTAGGTAAATATTACGAATAACATAATATTCACTTTTAACTCTTTTTGAAAACTTTATTAATGTGTATTTATGTTGGAAATAAATTTTTTACGTAGGTTTTAATTTTAATGAAATAAACGTCGTTTTTACAAAAAATATACACGCTCTTTAAATTACAGCGCAATTTATTACTTTCCCTGGATTACTCTAAAAGTCCTCGAAACGTCGCTATGAATAATATTAGGATTAAAATTATGAAGTAAAATATTATGATAAAGCATATAATATGTTAAATTCATATTGTTTTATTAAAAAATATTTTATTTACGTAGGTTTTAGCTGTCTAACCATGCAAGCCTTGTAACGGCGGAGGTGCTTAGTAGTGTGGCCTTTACGAAAAAAAACTTAGAACGACTAATATCATCTAATGGAAGAGTGTACTTCTGCTTTGTTTAATTATTAAAAATATGAGCCTTTAAACGAGCCTTTGTTTTCTCATAAGCTAGAATATCCCACTTGTTTATGATCCCAATATCATACTAAGTCGCTACGCCATGCTTCATCTACAGTTCATTGCCCTACCAGATCGCGCCAACAAATTGAATACCGCATAGCCATTGCCAAAAATAAGTCGCATTATTTAACGACTGGCAACACTCCAGACAATGCAAGTATTAACCACGAGTTGGGTGCGTTCAGTGTATACTCCCTAGTTTACGTCAAGATATTTTATCAATTGTTCATCTCATCTTGAAATTGATTAACCATCTTAACTTATCTTTATGTATACGCATCCAATTCATTTGAAAAAATATATATATTTGGTGGCAATTTTAAACTTTAAGGTGCCGTTATAAACAACCAAAAGATGGCCATTTCTTAAACATGCCAAAATAAAAATAAATATTATAAATTAATTGTAACGAAACATAAATTTAAATATAAATATAATAAAATTAAAAGCATTTATGATTAAATATTGAAATTCATTATGACTTGTCGATTTTAATTTTATTTTATTTTTACCTTAACTTTACATAAATTCTTACCTACATAAACATAATATTATATTACAAACAACAATTATACTGAAGAGTTTTATCATCAACATAAACTTCAAAGCAAAGTATCAGAAACACTGTAGGTATAGCATAAAGACATTTTCTTTGAATTGGTCCACCAAATTGTTCTTTATGGTTTGGGCCGCTAGCATTGTAAGTCACAGCTAAACCACCTAACCTTAGCTACTTTATTATACCCTACAACTTATTATAATAAATGTTAACCGTAGAATAGGAACTGCCTACAAATTAGAAGATTTATCATACGCTAAGATGAAAGAGTAAGCTTGAAAAAGTTTATAAATATTAAGGCCGGCAAACCATTCGTGATACCTTGAAACTGAAACTTCTTATGAGTGAAGATAATTACTAATGCTCCGATACCTCTACTGTTCTATTACCCGCTTTATTTAAAAAAAAACAGTTGTAAGGTTAATTGTTAAGATAGGATCTGTATAAAAAACTATAAGCTATAAGTATAATTTATTGTTTATACATATAACAAACCATATTCAATGTCGTAATCCAAATAATCCGGTTGACCTCCACTTCTTCTGAGACCCAGCATCGTCTTCAACTCGGGATAGGCTCTTAGTATGTTATTCTTATTTATAGTTCCATTAACAACTATATCTCTGAATGTGGAATTCTTTATATAAGCATCATTCATATTTCGTATCTCGTTGAGGCGTTTCTGCAAAGCAGCATCTATTTGAATCAGTTCCATTTCGTGAATATCCTTCACAGCCTTTCTATCCTTCTTGTATTTCTTCTTCATCTCCTTGACGAACTTCTTCAATTGCTTCGTTTTCTTCTTTCTAGCCGACGTGCCATTCCTGAACGATCTGTTCAGTATTTTCGTTATTTCCCGGATAATTTTCTTAATGTCTCTCTTTATTTTGCGTTTCCGTTTCAGTCTTTCTCGACGGCGTCGTTTCCTCTCTCTCTTCTTCTTTCTTCGTTGCTTCTCTTTCGAGCCCTTATCTCTGTTTCTCTTCTCATCAGAATCTGTTTCTAAACTGGAATCGGCGAAAGAAACATCGAAGCCGGCGTATAAATCGTATGCTGTCATCGAGAGCGCGCAACAGACGAATTTGGTTCGACCGCAGAAGTAATCTCCACGGTATATTCTATATTCTGCCTCACATTCCATGGGCAGCATGCAGGAGCCCCACGGAGTATCGTGCTGGTTGGGATCACCGCATGGGACACCCCAAGGTCCTTGAAATTAAGTTTTTTACTCTTATTTAATGAATAAGTAGAACATGAAGAGTACGTATAGGTACTGTTTTATTAATTTAAAAACTACAACGTATAGAACGTACTATTTAAACTGTGAACATGTTCAAAAAAAAAATCTAACACTTACGTGCTGCAACCATATTAACGATGTCCCCTTTAGGCAAAGAAGAGTTAATGGCTTCCAGTTTCTTTAAAAGCCAATGTTCTTTCCATTCATCCTTCCAGTTTTTCATTTCTAAGCTAGAACTAGAACTGCTGTCCGATGACACATCCCTTTCTACTTTTCTTCTACTGCTTCCTTTCTTTCTGATAAAATTTAGAATTGGATCTTTCCTATATATTTGCTTCAGAAGCTGTGGATCTTTAACAGCAGTAGGTGTAACGACGCCAGCGTCATTCCTAGTAGTGAATCTTTTAAAAACATTAGCCTTTTCTTTTGCCCGCTTCGCATCACTCCAATCAAGTGTATTTAAATCATTATTCTCTCTTACGTGATAATCTTTCGACTTCAGAAACGACAGAACATCTTCCTTCGTATATAACGATGATTCAAGAACAGTTAAATATAATAATAATAATAATAATAATAATAATAAAGAAAGATATTTCCCCATTTTATAGCTACATGTCTCTTTGAAAACTATTATACTATCATGAACTGTTTTATGACAAGTATAAAGTTTCGAAATATTGATACTACGACTTTTCTATATTACAAGGTGGTCATAAAAATAGTTTTACGATATCATTTCTTATATTATAAACTCGATATAAATTAGTTTCATATACCTATAACTAAATGGTTTTAAAGGTTTGGTTATTTTTTTTTATGTACCTATGCTGACAATAAATTCTACATGTGAAATTATTTATTTTTATAAGCCTACCAATAATAATTTTCTACCATCATATTCGATACATTTTTCATATGGCAACTAGTGACTGCGAATAATTTGAAATTATTAAAAAAAAATCACTTCTTTAGTTTTACGAGTTACGACTTTAGCAGTTACCCAGTACCTACGACATAGATAAAATTCGTTTTATTTTAAAACAAGGAAGACTCAATTTGATTTATAGCGCGTACGGCGTAGTACTGTTGCATTATTCATAACATTTTTATCTACCAACTGAAGCGTCCGAAATCTCAAACAGGTCAACTTCATACATTTTTATGATAACGTAAACGAAATAACATTTTATTTCTTTTTAATTCTGAGCCTGGGCTTAATAACTAAACATTTGTATATTTGAATCGCGACCTATTTCATATATTTTAGCACAAGGTAAGATTTTATTTATTCTGTATTACATATTTTTTTACTTCTTTTTTATTTATTATTACATTTATGATTTATAATTTAAAACTTCCGCGCGAAAATTATGCCTTTAATTTTTTTATGATCAATTATAATGCTTATTTATATACCCATATCAATTCCTTATCTATACTAATATATAAAGCTGAAGAGTTTGTTTGTTTGTTTGAACGCGCTAATCTCAGGATCTACTGGTTCGAATTGAAAAATTCTTTTTTTATTGAATCGACCATTTATCGAGGAAGGCTTTAGGCTACATAACATCACGCTGCGACTAATAGGAGCGAAGATATAATGGAAAATATGGAAAAAACGGGGAAAATTATTCATCTTTGAGGGCTTTCTTTGCGTGCGCTGCGAAAACGGTTCAAAATACAAAAATAATATGTATGAAAGAATTGTTCCTCTTTAAATGATCTAAAAAAAAGTCCGCGACAGTATATGTCTATCTTCTAAGATTGACTCACTATAACATAATAATAGAAATAGATCCGACGGGGACGAAGTCGCGAGCAACAGCTAGTTTATTATAAATACCGTAATATCTTGTAAATAGGAAAAGCATTTTTAATTTTCTAAACTCGCACAAAGCAAAATTTGTCGAGTAATTCAAGCTTAGTCCAGCAATTGAAGCAAATAAATTTCGCTTAAAGTTCATAGTTATGGACACAATAATATGTACCGACTACCTACAAATGCCTATATCGCAAGGAGTAAATTCAATTATCACAAATACAACGAGAATATACGTAAGTTAAATATTTTTCATTTATATTTGGGCGACGCGATATTTATAAAAATTAAAAAGTCCCAAAAAACATGTTTAAAGTTTCTAATTTTCACCGTCTGACCGTCGCACCGACGCGCTCTGGCTTCTATGAAACAAGATGGCGCTGTATACAAGTATGCTTTCTTTACTTTTATATTTTAGATCATAATTTATGTCCGGAGTTTTTATATTACAATTTATTATTTAATGTCTTTTATTTTAATAACTAAAACCTAAAGTATAAATAAATAACTAAAATATAAACAAGATAGGTATTCATATTTTTAATGTAAAAAGGGGGCAATGACCAAAAAGTGGAAGACCAGACTCAAATTAAGATTTAAGACTCTTAATTACAGACACAGAAAATATTCTGAAACAAAAATTATAGAAAAACTAAATGATAGTTCCCTAAGACCCCTGACACTTCGCCAAAAAGAGAGATTCAATATATCCTAATAGTAATGACAATCAAAGACCTATTTGTAATATCTCGTATGAAATGACTTAAGTGAAAACGTTTTTGTTTCATAATATTTTGCTTGAGCAAGATTTCTTTGCTAAAACATGATCAAATATAGTATGGATTTGGCCTGAGGCTTCCAAAGTATAAAAAGTAAGTTTGTAAATATGTAAAGATGTTGAAATTAAAAGACAAGCAAACTTAATAATTATTTAATAACTTCAACCACACCTTCATCTCTCTCTAACCATACTTTATATTCTTCATTTTTGCTGACTGGAAAAGATTTCTTCGTACTACAAGTATTACATATCCGTTCAAGAAACTTAATTTTATTTTTTCTTATAAATTTTACTCTACTTGTTTTATTACTTAGTAAACAGCGACACTTCTTGCATATTTGTCTTTTAATATCAGGGTGGCTGTAAAATGGAATTAAAATTTTAATTCATTATAAATATTATTATTTTCTAAATAATGTAAGTCGTGAATTGTTTTTTCTTACATTTTTAAAACATTTTTCTTAGCAACATTAACAATGAGATTTCCATAGTAAGAAGACAGTGCTGGATTTATATCTGCTAACTGTTTACTGATCTGAAAAAATGTATTTTGATTAAATATTTTAGAAGGCCCAAAAATATTTTACCTTTTCTATTTATAAACCTATGTACTATATTTAAAGTAATTTATTTATTAAAAATAATATTTTTTTAAATTTATTGTTTATATTTATTCAAATACATAAGACAGACTTTAGTATAACATATCATAAAACAAATTTGTTATTTACTTACTTGGTATAAAAAATTAATACGCTGAAAGCAATCATTCCCTTGAACTTTTTTCATTTTAATAAATTAACATATATAATTTAACATAGTCAGTTTTGCTTATAAAAATTAACTTAATTCTTAAAAATATTTACTAAGTGAAATAAGTTACTTTTTAATTTTCGAAACCACCAGTAGAATCTAGCCTTCTAGGTAATATTGACAGTTGATACGAATTACGAAGACAGTAGACTCAGTATTGCCATGTTTATGTGGTGTACAACTTTTTTTGTTCTTTGTTACAGTCAAGACTTAGTAAATCAGATGACACAATATTTCAATTATTAAATTAAGACTTTTAAGAGAATAAAACACTCCCAATATTTTTTCTAACTGTGAGATGTACAACTACAGTAGTGCAATATTTGACATTTTAGCTGAAAAATTAAATACCTATGACATATGTCAACGAAATTGTTATCAATTACCTAACCTTAAAAATTTATTGCAAATTTTTAAGTAATGTTAAGAAAAATGAATCATATTTAATATTAAAAAGAATATTCTAATTTTAGTTTGTTACTATTATTTATTTTCCTTTACGAAAGCTTGACATTTTATTCTTTCATTATATAACGAATGTTTCGTTTGTAAATGCACACACCGGTTTAATTGTCTAAAATGTTACTACGGAACCGCGTATTGCTATCAAGAGTTTATGTTAAAAATCGATTTATAAGAAGATGGTTATCTTCAAAAACAGGGGTCGCTGAAATTGAAGTCCCTTTTTCTAACGGGTAAGCTCAAATAAAAATACTTTTAAAATTCGTAATAATTGACAGTAGTTATAGTGAAAATCACTAGTTAATTGTGAATACAAAAATTAGACATAGTTTCATATAACTATATTAACACATTGCTTTTAACGATTAACAGGAAGGCCCTTAAGTTAACAAGTGGTCGCTATGCTCGGTTTGCTGATGGAGCGTGCGTGGCTAGCCTGGGTAACACCAGCGTTCTCGCTACTGTGGTTTCCAAAGCCAAGCAGAGTACTTCCTCCTTCCTTCCACTTGTGGTCGATTACCGACAGAAGGCAGCTGCTGCTGGTCGGATTCCTACTAACTTCTTAAGACGAGAACTGGGTAAATATACATTTGTTGTTTATGTTAAATTCAGGAATATGCTTAACAACATATGAAACAAAATTTGATCAAAACCAAATTTTGTAAATCACACCATTCTTTTAAATTACTATATTTGTTATAAATTGCATCAAAATATTTTGCTAGATTTTAGAACTTCTTATTTCCTAAGTTTTATTTGAACTAAAGTTCTAAACATAACTATGGACAGACAGACAATGCAAAGCTATGTAGTGTTGAGGAACTGTTAGTGTATGTCTATATCAATACAATTTATTTTGTATACCCACATAACTTATTTAAAAAAAAAATTTTCAAAAATTGACTTTATTGCATTGTATTTAACTTTGTCCATGTAAATATCTAAGTAGTCACACAGATAAAAGTGCTGAATATGCTTAGTTAAATTTCAATTGACTCTAATATATCTGCTAGCAAAATAACTTAACCCCATTCAAAATGTTCCAGGTCCCACAGAACGAGAAATTCTAACCTCAAGATTGATAGACCGGTCTCTAAGACCGCTCTTTCCTCAGAACTATTACTACGACACTCAGATAGTATGCAACATGCTGGCTGTCGACAGCACAAATCCTCCAGAGACAGTAGCTATTAATGCTGCAAGTGCTGCATTAGCATTGTCTGATGTGCCTTGGAATGGACCGATAGGTGCCGTAAGGTGTGATTCACTTATCTATTATAAAGCTGTAATTATCTTTTTACTAAATTTAAATACTTCAGGAAACTATTAATAACCAAACTATCTAGTACCACAATAAGCAAAGTTTGTATTGTAGCTATTTGATAGTGGGAAAATGATGTATCTCTTTTCTTTTGTAAAATCATGGCTATAATATATAGCAACACTTAACAACAATAATAAACATATTTTTCTAAAGTGGAGACCGAACCTACATGCTACTTGTGTTATCAATTATGTAAATCATATGTTAAATGTATGAAATTCAGTTATATAAAACTTTCCTCGACAACCTTACAGACTCGGTCAAATAGACAATGAAATAATTGTGAACCCAACAAGACGAGAGCTAGAACAGTCTTCCCTGAACCTTGTAGTGAGTGCCACCGCTACCAACTTGGTGGTGATGCTGGAGGGTCACGCTAAAGATATCCTACAACAGGACCTGTTGAAAGCCATCAAATTAGGTATGAATGTAAGTGTTATTGTAGTTCTTATATAAAATCAATTAGTGCATTAAGCATTTCATATTATTAACTAATTTTAAATCTTATATACAAAGTACGTGACACATTGTTTGTACGCGATTGACTCAAAAACTACTGTGCACATTTTAAATTATATTTGCACACTGTGTGCAGTTTTATCCAACTTAAAAGATAGCATAGCTTACATCCCGGTAATGCCTCGGGAACGGGAACAGAACCCGAGACACAGCTAGTATATTTATATAATCTATATTACCACATGAGGTTTTTTTTAATTTTAAGGCACAATCATGTGGTCGTAACTCATAAAGTTATTTTGACGTGAAACGTCTTTAATATCAGGTTTAAAAAGTCGACCCTAACGAAAAGGTCCATATTGTATAGTACGAGTCATTTATGTTTAGCGATTGACGAGAATAGCTGCGCATCGGTAGAATCGCGCTCGTAATTAACGTATTGGTGCGAGAAAGACAACACGACTGGGGAACTAATCAACGCTCGCGCACCCGACGATCACGCGCTGTCCTATCGATACCTTATTTTTGACTTCTGCGCAGGTTTCGTTCAGCGCTAAAGATTCGTGACGCGTACTATACCTTAATAATTAAAAAACTATTAGTCTTAGAAACAAAATGTGGTGTGAATAGTTCACTTATATAGTCAGCTCGCTGTTAAAAACAGTGTCAATCTTGTTTTAATTGCAAATTTTTACTTTAAAAGCGACTCGCTAACATAGACGTTTCACTTTAAAACCAACGGCCGTGTGCCCCGGCACAGCCCCACCCGATTCTTTTACTAATAAGATTTATGATTTCAGGGACCAAAGAGGCTCAACACATAGTTCGAAGTATAGAAAAGCTTCAAAAGGAGCACGGAAAAATGAAACGAGAGTTTGAAATGCCAGACCCGCTCCATGAAACCAGCATTGAGACTATCAAAACGCTGTCTACTATGAAGATAAGAGAGATTTTGAGGTTAGTTTTTTCACAATAGGTATTTAAGTATAACCAATATATTCTATACAAATATACCGCGCCCTTCGGTTTTATCGCTTTATACATGTATTATACACATTTGACAACCGCGAGGCGCAGTGGTAGCACGACTGCTTTCTACGCGAAGGGTCGTGGGTTCGATCCCCACACCGAAAAAAATACATTTGTATTTTTCTGGGGTCTGGGAGTTGCTATGTATTGTATGTATGTATTTACAAAAGGTCGCGGCACGGATGTTTAGCGCTGGACGAGAATAGCTGCGCATCGGTACAATTGCGCTCGTAATTATCGTATTGGTGCTCAAAGACAACACGACTCTGGAACCAATCACCGCTCGCGCACCCGACGACCACGCGCCCCGCGCGCCGCGCCCTCCCCTCATTTTTGACTCCTGCGCAGGTTTCGTTCAGCGTTAAAGATTCGTGCCGCTACTTATATGTATATGTAGTTTATTCCGTTATCTATTTGCCATAACACAAGCTTCAGCTAAGCTTGGAACTAGATGGCGCTGTGTATAAATGTGCTGAAAAAAAATAAACCGTCCTCTTGAATCTGAAGGAAACCATATAAAAATCGCTTACCTTATAAATGTATTAAAATTTTAATCTATGAAACATACGAATTTGGATGCGCACTGCGGCAATGATGTATGTAGATATACTAGAAAATCGTCTAGGTTGAAATGGCTTTACTTTGCGTGCTCATGTGTTATTATTCTATGGCAACAACTAGTTCTAATACATACTATATTGAAGCCTAATTGACTAAAGACATAATTATAATTGACTTTGTTTAAACCATTTAAACATACATATTTTAAACAATATTTTCTTATATCAATAACTAGCTGCTTCCCATATATAAAGACATAAATAGGTACAGATATACACATTTCTATAGTTGTCTAGTATTAAATATAGCCTATTTTACTTAGTGACATTGTTCCTTTCTAATGAAAAAAGAATTATTAAAATTGGTACAGTACTTTTTGAGTATATTCGTTACATTCAAAAATACATTTTTTTTTTAGTGTAGATTATACATATATAATATTAGTCAAGATAAACCCATAAAATATTTACAGTGACTTCAACCATGACAAGATATCCCGTGACAATGCAATATCAGAGCTCCGGCAAACTGTCCTCAACCAGCTGAGGGAGTCGGAGGCAGATGTGGGGAAACTCCAAGACTGCTTCAACTCACACCTCCGGCAGATCTTCAGGGATATGATCTTTGAGACAGACACCAGGTGCGATGGCAGGCATTTGGATGAGCTGAGGAAGATTAGTTGTGAGGTTGGTTATTTTAAGGAGTATTTGATTTTTCTTTGTAGAAGAGTAATGACATTTCTGCTCGCTCATTTTCTGTGAGTTTTTCCTCTGCTTTGATTTTTTTTAACCCGAGCTAGCCGGGCCTTTTTTTTATTAATATTAATGGGCCTAATGCATCGGTATGGTTAAACCGACAATATATAATTTTTTATAATATTAAAATAGCCTTAATTAAATTTCCTATGAGTGTATTCTTGCAACTAAATAGAATGATTTATAAATTCCTCTTGAAATCCTTTTCAAATTTTATGTTGAAAGGGAAAATGTTTGCAATATCCTCAATATTTATTTAAATTTCAATCAATATAATGTCCATAAAAATATTGCAGGTATCCCTATACGAGCCGCTGCACGGCAGCGCGTTGTTCCAGCGCGGGCAGACCCAGGTGCTGTGCACTGTCGCGTTCGACTCGCCCGAGAGTGCACTCAAAGTGGACACACTCACTATGATCACCAGGTGCGTTTGACATTCACTTTAATATAATGACATTCACATTTAAAGTGTCTATTTGTCTGTCTTAGGGGGTACCCTAATCCTAATCCACATGGTAATGTGGATAGCATTTTTATTCATTGTTACTTATTCAAAAGTAAGTTTTTTATACATATATGTGTAAAAAAGGGTGCATGTCATTAGTAATGCATGCATGCTTTGCATCCAAGTCTGTTTGTCAGTCTTTTAATGATTTAACGTATGATATAAAGTTCTATTATAATTTATAATAATATTCAATATATCTAAAATATGCTTAACTAATAATTGATTTACTTTTCACTATAAATAAATTCTATATACACACAGACAAATACACATATGCACGAACATATGTATATTTAAGTGGCACAATAATGTTATTTTATTTATTTATTTAACCTTTTTTACAAAAAGAATCCTAAAAACTAAACACATAAATTAAATTTTACTGTCATAGGCCTTATCAATTAGAGTGATTTCTTCCAAGCAATGTTCAAAATTATTATTCTTAATATCGCACCTTTAGAATTGTAGTGACCTAATTAGAAAATATGATTTTTTGGGAATTGTTACACAAAGATTTGAACGGTTACATGAAACACGGTAAATGGAGGGGAGTGAAAGAGACCGATGTATACGTTATGTAGCTTTCTACGCCAAAATCGGTGTGTGTTTTAATTTAAATCGATGAACGTTGTAGTTTTAGGTCCTTTTTTGATATAAAGTCAAAATCAGGATTTTTTTAATCAGGTCACTTCAATTCTAAAGGTGCGACATGCACTATGACTTTCCAGCGGTATAAAGGAGAAGAGTTTCTTCCTGCACTACGAGTTCCCGCCGTACGCGACGGGCGAGGTGGGTCGCGGGGGCGGGGGTGGTGCGGGGCGGCGGGAGGCGGGGCACGGGGCCCTCGCCGAGCGGGGCCTCTTGCCCGTGGTGCCCCAACAGCCGTGCGCTGTACGGCTCACCGCTGAAGTCCTAGAGTCTAATGGTAACACTTAGAATTATTAATAAACAAGATATTTCTAGTTAGTTAAACTCGCCGACTGGGTGTCATGTCATAAAAAAATGTTAAGTTGTAGATTTTTCCATGTATTATGATATGTGCAGAATCAAAAACAGGATAATAAGTTGTATAACTATGTTGTCTATATTATTATTGATATTTATTTATTTAATATAATAACATGTGATATTGGATGAGGTAGGTCGTCTTAAAAGCAACCTCGTTATACCTTCAATGCTTTTGATACTGGCTGCTAGTTAACACTTACTATAACTAAAGAAAAAAAAATACATTAACACTGACATTGACATCTGGCTTGTCGTCCATAGCGTCACTGTGCGTCGTCTTAAAAGGGACCTCTTATAGACCTTAATATCTTCAAAAAGAAGGGGCTAGCCTATGTAGCTTTCTTGAATGAATATATGCTGTAGACACTGGTTGTTAACATTTACTGCTGTAACTGAAAAAAAAATGACATTGACAGTGACGTTTGACATTGACATCAGGCTCATCGTCCATGGCGTCAGTGTGCGGCGGGTCGCTGGCGCTGCTGGACGCGGGCGTGCCGCTGTCGGCGCCGGCCGCCGGCGTGGCTATCGGCCTCGTCACGAAACACAACAACGGCGCCATAGAAGACTATAGGATATTGACTGATTTGTTAGTGAGTTCAATTTTAATACTAATTTTCAATTGTATATTGCCAACTGACGACCGCTTGGCGCAGTGGTAGCAACCGCTTTCTGCACAAAGTGTCGTTCGTGGGTTCGATACCCACACCGGAATAATATATTTATGTATTGTATGTATGTATTTACAAAAGAAAAGTATGTATATGTAATTTATTCCGTTATCAAGTTGCTATAACACAAGCTTCTGCTTAGCTTGAAACTAGATGGCGCTTTGTATAAGTGTCCTGAAAATATTTATTTATTATTAAAAGCAACAAAAAAATCAGCCTCTAATTTATTTGATTTTGCTTGAAAATTATTTTTATGGTACTTAATTATATCATTGTGTCTCTATCATTTGTATAACTAAAAAATCCATGTATACACATATCATAAAAAAGTTATTGAAGTATAATACATTAATG
This sequence comes from Eurema hecabe, assembly GCA_026213755.1. Classification (NCBI taxonomy): domain Eukaryota; kingdom Metazoa; phylum Arthropoda; class Insecta; order Lepidoptera; family Pieridae; genus Terias; species Terias hecabe. Next base: position 1,694,270 of record JADANM010005263.1, on the reverse strand, counting down.
GATTTAAAAATGTCTTTTAACAATAGAACGCTTCATCATTTAGAAGTGTCTATAGTCCAGCTATTTATAACCCGAAATAAAATCTATAGACATATTTATTTTACAGTCTCATACATTTTCTTTAATTATACTAATATTTAACATAATATGGACCTCTCAAGGCTAAAATTTATTAAATATTTATTTAGAATCATCATTATCATCATCAGCCCAGCTATGTCCCCACTACTGGATCACGGGTCCCCCTCGCATTATTATATTAGAATGATATTACATATATATTGATGCCTTATTTAAATTATTTTTTTTATTATAGGGTATAGAAGACTACATGGGTGATATGGACTTCAAAATAGCTGGTACCAAAAAGGGTATTACCGCACTGCAAGCTGATGTCAAAATTCCTGGTCTGCCGCTGAAGATAGTGATGGAAGCCATCCAAAAGGCCTGCGACGCTAAGAGCGAGATCATTGATATCATGAATAAGTGTATTGATAAGCCACGGTGAGTTGACATTTAATATATTATTGACGACCGCTTGGCGCAGTGGTAACACAACTGCTTTCTGCGCGAAGGGTCGTGGGTTCGATTCCCACACCGGAAAAATACCGGGGTCTGGGTGTTGCTATGTATTGTAGGTATTCACAAAAGAAAAGTATGTATATGTAATTTATTCCGTTATCTAGTTGCCATAACACAAGCTTCGGCTTAGCTTAGAACTAGATGGCGCTGTGTATAAATATCTTCAAAATATTTATTTATTTAATTATTTATTTATTTAGAAAAACCAACGATAATCAAATCGAAAGATCAATTAAATGTAGTTTCTTAAGTGTGACTTGATTCAAAAGCGATATTTTTCACTTTACTGTTAAATATAAAATATAAAAAATGGGGCTGTGGGCTAGAGTGAGAGAACAGGACCCTGCTTAATGCTGCCATATTCATGAGAGAAAGGGAAGCCAGATTGGCGATGTAACGCGTTACGTCACCACCCACCTCCAATTAAAAGATATCACTTTTGAAAAGATATTAACCAATCTATTGGGAATTATTAATATACTGAATTCAAAATATTTATTTTACGAACAAATAGATCTTAGAGACAAACTTATCTTATACTTTTCAATTTCTATCAAGACTTCCATAACTTTCAAATATATTATTTTTGTGATACTCTTCGGCGAATGATATTATATGAAATTAAAAACCAGGGTCCACATTGCAAGACAATCTCCTTTAATGTAAGACAAA
>JADANM010005263.1:1669580-1692916 GCA_026213755.1 Eurema hecabe | reverse complement strand
AAACCAGGGTCCACATTGCAAGACAATCTCCTTTAATGTAAGACAAAGTGACAGTTGACATTTTACATAGAACATAGAATAGAATAAACATTGCCATATCGACAATACTTATCTTATACTTTTCAGGCAAGTGAACAAAGAGAATATGCCCGTGATTGAAGAAATGGAGGTTGAAGTGCACAAGAGGGCTAAATTGTTAGGAGTCGGAGGGATCAATCTCAAAAGACTGTACGTGGAGACAGGAGTGCAGGTAACTATTATTTATAAATACATTTAAACTATTTAATTTATAAAAAATGAATTTAATTTGCCCAAAATTGATTCTTTGTGGATTACTCGTATCATTGAAAAATTAGTTTGATAAAAACATTATTTGTTGGTTGATTTTATTTTAACCATAATTTTTTATTCACACAGCATACAATAAAATTTAAAAGTATAATTATTGCCTGATTATTATTAATAAAAAATGGAGAATATTATTAAATACATTAGAATTTTATTTATGTAAATTTATTAGTGTTTTTGTATGTTCCATTAAATAGTACAAACTGCGTAACCGATTTTACTCAATTAGATCTTAATATTTTCATAGAAAATCCCACAAAAAAAAAATTTACGTCTGACTAATTCTTGTGTATTTAATTTTACTAACTTCATAGTTAGATTTTATTTTATAAGTATGTCTTATTTATTACAGATAACGCCAATAGACGAGACGAAGTTCAGTGTGTTCGCGCCGTCAGCTGCTGCTATGGACGAGGCCAGAGCTCGTATCGCAGCCTGGATCTCCGCTGAAAGGGAACCCGTACTAGAGTTCGGAGCTATTTATACTGCTAAGGTGAGCGTGTGTGTGTGTGTGTGTGTGTGTGTGTGTGTGTGTGTATGCTTAGGGGCCATCCATAAAGTACGTCACACGAATTTTACGACTTTTGGACCCCTCCCCCCGTCCTTGTCTCCTGATGTGACGTCACACATTTTTTAAATTTATGTATGTGATTACAAATAAATTATTTCTAATTTTTAAAAATATATTAAATTTTTAAATTTTTTTAATTTAATTCACATTCAAACTGCGTTTTAGTATTTTAAATTTTAAAATTTTAACATGTGACGTCACAAAAGTATTGACCCCATGCCCCTTGTCACATGATGTCACACATCGGTGATACCCTCCCTCCCCATTAACGTGTGACGTACTTTATGGATGGCCCCTTAGGTGGCGTTTGAATGGTTACGGTTACTCTACGTTGCAATGGTTACGGTTACTCTACGTCGGAATGGTTACGGTTACATTGCGTCATTGGTTACACACCCGCCTCCTGCGCCATGTATTGTTCCCCACTTTGCACAAATAGCACCTTCCTCGGTGTTGCTATATCAGAAAAACTTTACAATTAAAGCGGACGGCTAAGTGAAACTTATTTCTTAAATCTATACCAGTATTATAAAGAGGTAAAGTTTGTGTGTTTGTTAATTGTAAGGGGTAATCTCGGTATCTACTGAACCGATTTTAAAAATGCATTCCCCAATAGAAAGCCACATTGCCGAGTGTCTAGGCTATATAAAAAAAAGGATTGTTAACAGTATGCCCAACGAAGTGGACACAGGTCCGCTAGTCTATACATATAATAAAAACGTAACGGGTCCCTGTCTGTACATGGAAGATATATGAGAAAAATTATTATGGGAGACGCAATAGAATCCAAAACAATGATTTTTTGGAATTTTTGTCTGTTTGTCTGTTTGTTTGTGCACGCTAATCTCAGAAACGCCTTATCCTACCTAGATGGGGTTTTAAATTATATATTGTGGTAAGATTCACTTAACATTTAGTGTTTAATTCATGTCAATCGGTTGATAAATAAAAAAGTTATGTCAATTTAAAGAATCACGTTGAACTCGCTGAACGTTTGTTGGCGCAGGTTAGGCATTTTCAAAAATGCTGCCCAAAGTCACTTTTCTACGCGGGCGAAGTCGCTGGTACAGCTAGTATGTAATAAATGAGTGATCTCTACCAGATTTTAAAGATTTTTTGATTCCTTCCAAGGTGGTGATAATATATCAACGTCTCTAATAACGAGTTTATTTGTCAGGTGGTGGAAGTACGGGACATAGGTGTTCTGGTGACGCTGTACAGCGGCATGGCGCCCGCGCTGCTGCACAACACGCAGCTCGACCATAGGAAGGTACTCTTAACATACTATTATTATAATTATAATTAAGGCTGGCAACACATTCACACCCCTGTGGATGCTTATGGGCGGAGGTGGTTACTTAATAAATAAATAATAAATAAATATTTTCAGGACATTTATACACAGCGCCATCTAGTTCCGAGCTAAGCCGAAGCTTGTGATATGACAACTAGGTAGCGGAATAAATTACATATACATACTTTTCTTTTGTAAATACATACATAAAACTGGATATACTGAACACGCCCCATGGTCCCGACTGTCGAGGCTGGGTACCTATAGTAACACCAGTATAAAAATTACTATTAGCCAATCTTAAGTCGAACCTATATGTGTGCTAAAATTTAAGCCATATTCGTTTAGTAGTTTCAATTGCATCAATTCGTGCGTGAAAGAGTAAGAAACATTTATGCCTCCATCAATTTTGTTATTTATGATATTAGATGTGACTAGTGTTCGTACTCGTATTTACCGGGATAAAAAGTATCCTAAGTGTATATCCGGGGTATAATCTACCTTCACACTACTCCACAATTATACCGTACCTTTTATGTTTTTTTTTCTCGATTACTAAATTACTAAATTATACTTGTGTAAATATAATTATTATTACAAAATTAATCAACTTTTATTATTTCTTAAATATAGAAACCAGTTCTATTCTTATGCCACAGAGTATAACCTAATAATATAATGTTATTTCAGATAATGCATCCGTCCGTCCTTGGCTTGGATGTAGGGTCAGAAATACAAGTGAAATACTTTGGAAGAGACCCCGTGTCGGGTCAACTGAGGCTCTCAAAGAAAGTGCTGACGTCACCACCACCTGCCATCCCCAGAAAACTTGATAAAAGCTAAAAAATTACTCCCCTATTATTCAATACGTGAATGTAGACTGGCAACATTGTTGTTTAATTTAATCTATTAAATTGTTTTTTGTAAATATTAGGTAATAAATTTTTAAGTATATTTTTGTGGTCTTTTTTTCACACCTTTTCATGGAAATATATTTATTTAAATTTGTGTACATATCTTTGTATTTTAGTCCGGGATCCCTTTACAGACTTCCACATCGCGAAAAAGCCTATCCCACTGTTTATAATATACGACATAATGCATTAGGCTGGATCCAAACTATAGCAAAGAGTATTATTATTAACTACAATGAGTTATCAGAATGTATCATTTAAAAAGTATTCAAACACTGTTGTGTCTGGGGTGTGTTCACACGTGTGTCTAAATCGATGTGTGTCCAAATTACATATTTTATCCTTGCTACCTCTTTTTGCTACCACAATCGAGTTTGGTATAGGAAATTATTGGGCACCTCATCAAAATAAAGCTACTCACGAAAAATTAGCTTGATAGTAATCAATTGCAAAAATTGACCAGGGATCCCGGACTATTTTATCATAGCTGTTTTAACACAAACCAGACAACAGTGTTTAAATATTTTTTGAATTAAATGATACATTCTGATATCTCATTGTAGTTAATAATAACTAGCTGGTGCCCGCGAGTCTGCCCGCGTGGATTTTCATACAAACTCATCCCCTATTTTATCCCCTTCAGGGTAGAATTGGTCAAAATCCTTTCTTAGCGGATGTCTACGTCACAACATCTACCTGCATGGCAAATTTCAACCCGATCCGTCCAGTGGTTTTAGCTGTGCGTTGATAGATCACTTTGTCAGTCAGTCACATTAGAATTATATACATATATATTTACATTAGATACTCATTGCTATAGTTTGGATCCAGCCTAATTCATTATGTCGTATATTATAAACAGTGGGCTAGGCTTTTTCGCGATGTGGAAGTATGTAAAGGTGCTCGTGACCAACCCCCTGCTGTGAGACGGAACAGGTTTGAAGTTCGTGCGATATTTATAACTTGATAGTGTGTTAGGGCTTTAACCTATAAATTAGTTCCTTGTTGTATTTTAAAACATGTAGCTACAATTTAAAACAATATATCCCTTGCTACTTTTGCCCTGAGGTACCCCACCCACACTTCTAGGACATAACTAATTACAGTTAAATAAAACAAAAAGTAACTTTTATATTTTATTGCAAGAAATAATCTGTACAATCTATGAAAAATATTGTATCACAAAGGACGTTTGTCGAAGGCACTACAGTACGTTGTCCAAGGGATTTATTTACCTACAGTAACTACTACGTACAATCAGTACAATTCAATATAAATAATCGACCCTTAGACTTATAACTAATCAAAGTGATTGTCAAAAAATAAAGGAATCGGCTACGCGCGTAGCCCACATAAATTATTATTAATAATTATTATATATAATCGTCAAATACCACAATAATACTTGCAGTCTTTGAGTCCGTTGTGACTACCAGCATTACATAACAATATTTATAATAGCTATTTACAATATTCGATGTTATTTTAAATTCGAATAGGAATGCTCTGCGCAGAGCTAAATAGACACCTAAAACCGTGCGGCAAATACAGTGGCAAACTTAACGGCTACGGCGTTCGCTACCGGCCACATTAAAGCTGGCCCGATCGCGATGCAATTGTAAATAAATTATGACAAAATAATAATCGAGTCACGCTTGCTAGCGATATCTGTCAGTCCAACATACACACAGACTAAAGTCGGCCCTTTCTATACATAAATTATACAAAGTACAAATTTACAAGACCGTCACTTTCAATCTGTCAATACATTTGTCACGATAACATGAGATCAATTAATTCTGTTATTGCTTTTGCCACTATATTTTGTAAAAAGCCGTGCACCATAGACATTAATTAACATAGACAAAAACAAAAAAGCTCATAGACAATTAAACATGAAATAAACAAGACTAACATATCTCAACGATAATAATATGACGTTTCATTATGCAATTTATTCAAATGGCATATAATCTTATGGTCAGGTACATCTAAACTCTTGCGAAACGTTTTGATCAATCTTAAGCTAATTCTACATATAGAGAGGCAAATCCCTTTCAATTATTTTTCAACATGGCAAGAATGGTGGATTGTTTGTTAGTATTTAGCCTCGTGTTGCCATTTAAAATTTTTGAAATGGGAAAAATATTTAGCTGCCATATTTTTAATTTACTATAATTTTAAAATACTACTCTATGCGTAGCACCATTTTCAACTAAGTCTATTATGCTTTTAATAATTGTATTTTTCCCATTTCAAAAATATTTACATATTTATTAGGATATAAATTATTTGTCATTTAATTCATTTTATAATTACTTTGTAGACGTCTGAAGAATCATTTCTTAATAAATTACTTATCGATAACATTTCTTTAAAGGGTAACATTTAATATAATCTTGAAGGCACAATCATTCACTTCAAATAGTTAGATTTCTAATAATATAATAATTTAGGTATATATATTTCTGAGTATATTTTCTTGTCATTGAAATCATGAGTTTGAAAAATATTTTAATTTAACGTAAAAAATCATTTAAACAATTTAAATATAAAATATTTTTGTGCCACTCATGTTTATTTGAAGTTTGTTCGAGAATCATTCTCTGTTTAATTTATTTCATAGGCAAACAGCAAACTATTAATAACGGCTTAGGCCTTAGAGAATTTCCTAAAAACAGCATTTTATTTCTATCGAAATAGAATGTATTTAAAGTATTGACCAAATATTTATCATAAGCCGTTTATTAATTATTATGCTTTGGGCAAGTTCTCAATGATAGTTATTTGTGGCTGGCTAAGAATTTTATCGAGAATCGAGACCAATATTGATTTCCATATAATCATATAAATATGACTTATAAAAATTATGTTATATTGAATTTCGTGGCTAAGATTCGAGCAAAAGAATATGCACCTTTTCTCTTTCATTCATCTTAAGAAGGGCATGGGTAAGATAAGCAGATGTTGTATAGCTAACAATAGCTTCGGCCGAAGATTCTGGAAACTTCTGGAAAGAAAACTTTTACTAGCCACTTCCGAAGACATTAGTAAATGTTTCTGTTACCTGGATCTTACTGGTTCAGTCCAGATGTCAAGATCTAACTGGATATTACTGGTTCAGTCCAGAAGTCATAGGATCTTACTGGTTTAGTCCAGTCTTACAAGAATGTAAAACAGTTTGGTATAGATGTCTTAGGATCTACTTGGACCTTACTGATTTTGTCCGGACGTTTAAAAATTTAACTGGATCTTACCGGTTTGATCCAGATAACATAGGTTTATCTAGATCTTACCAGTTTAGTCCCGATGTTTTTTGTTCTATCTATATCTTAGTGGTTTGTCCAGACATCTTAAGATCTATCTGTATCTTACTGGTTTGCTCCAGAATCTTCAGTTACAGTCGACTGTTGGGAGCAGTTCCTCAGGCCAGGTACCAGCTCCTACCAGCTCCTACCAGCTGTACAGTCTCTACTGGCTGAGCCCGAAGATCTTGAGCGCGTTGAAGGCGGTGGCGAGCGCCACGTCCTCGGGCAGCTCGCCGCGGAAGGCGGCCGCCAGCTCCACCAGCGCGGGCAGCGCGCACGGCTCGTTGCGCTGGAATGTGCAGTAGCGGTTCACGAAGTTCATCGATCTGGAAATTTAATACAGGGTTAAATCAAAAACAAATATACTTTTATTCAACTAATCTACACATCTATCTATACATATAATAAAAAACGTAACGAGTCCCTGTCTGTACATGGAAGATATATGAGAAAAAATATTACAGGAGACCTTTATTAACGCAACAGAACCCAAAACGATGATTTTTGGAATTTTTGTCTGTTTGTTTGTGCCCGCTTATCTAAGAAACGGCTTATCCTATCTAGATGGGGTTTTCAAGGATATATTGTGGTAAGCTTAACTTAACATTTAGTCTTTAATTCATGTCAATCGGTTGATAAAGAAAAAAGTTATGGCAATTTAAAGAATCACGTTGAACTTGCTGACCGTTTGTTGGCACGGGTTAGGTATTTTCAAAAATGCTGCCCAAATTCACTTTTCTACGCGGGTGGTCGCAGGCACAGCTAGTAATACATTTATTATAGTAACACGTTTGAATCATCATGGTATTACAAAACATTTACCACCGTTTCAGAAGGCAGTTTCTTCAGAGAAGAACGGACATGCTTCGGCTGCTCATTTGCCCTAAACTTTCATGCAAAGATAGAAGCGTCATTTATAATCACTCACCTCTCCGTGAGTGCATCTTTGACGTGCAGCGGCAATTTCGAAGCCCTCATATTTGGGTACATAAACGGTGAATCAGTTTCCACCAACATCTTGTCCAACGGCAGTATCCTCTCCGACAGTAACCTCCTGATCCCACCGTCCGACTTGTCCTTACATATATACCCAGTTATACCCAAATAATACCCTCTTTCTATGTATCGAATCCCTTGTTCTACAGTTCCTGTGAACGAGTGTATGACTACTGCTGGTAATTTGGTGGAGAACTCGTCTAAAATCTTGAGGAGGTCATCTTGAGCTTCTTTCTCGTGGACGAAAAGTGGTTTGCCGAGTTCGCACGCTATTTCCACCTGAAAGTAAAACTTTGGGGTTAAAGGCAAGAAAGACATTGAAATTTTGGGAAAACTTAGAACTAAATTCGTAACTATGTCACAGAAATCTATGTATATCTATATCTAATGTCATATTAAAAAGAAGGTAGAGTTTTTGATTGAGAGACGCCGTTGATTGTTAATAATAGAAAGTTATACTATTCGTAGTTGTTGCTGCTTACGAATGCTACCCCAAAATATCGAAAAGTCTAAAACTGGATCCCTAAGAAACATTCATTATACGAAGAGAGGAAGAAACAAAATTTATAAAAGGTTGTCTGGAAGAAATCACTTTTTAGTGATAAGGCCGCCTATTACATTTCTTCTGTTTCTGTACAAATGGTCTGTAAGTGTCTCTCATATATATTTAAAATCGGATTTGGTTTTAATATCATTTTTACCCCTGAGTAACAATGTTGTCTTTTAGTGACTATGTGAAAACACTCCCTAAAGTGTTTTCCGATATATTTATTGACTCTGTCATGTATAACGTTTAAAATATATGTTCAATTATGTCAGTCAAGGTCGCGGGTAACCGCCGATCTATTACGACCCGGCCTTCATTAAGAGTATTAAGCACACGCGAAATATCTACACCTATAATTACAATAGGCTGTAGGCGAACGCTATTTGGAGCTTGAAACAAAGAATTTAGATACGTACATATCATATGCTTAACATACAGCCAATACCGTCTTTACCATAAGGGCACACGGGGCCTGTGCCCAGGGCCCCCGTTCTCAGGGGGGCCCCCGAAGGATCTAAATTTCTCTCTTTTTTATGTATAATTGAATAGGCATTTGTCTTTCATCCCACCTGATGGTAAGTGACGATAAAGATGATGATGTAACATGCCTATCATTAGACTCTTTACCATTTATTCTCAAATAATTTTTGTCGGACATATTACACATTACTTTTTTTCACAAATTAGTAACTTTATAAGAAGGTATTTACATGGCATAAATTACGCCATTATATCAACGAAAACAGACGGTTCAAGAAGACCCATTTCTATCTAGAAGCTGAGGCAAGTTAGTTAACAACAGTAGAATCTGATGAATGAGAAAAAATGCAAAGAGTATAAAACAGAATGTTTTTTTAGTCAATATGTAAAAAAATATAGCAAAGCAATCGGCGGATTTAAATATCTCAACCTTACATCTAGACTTATAATAAATCTGTAGAGAGGTTCAATTATGTACATTAAATATATGTATTTCCAAAATAACTATCAGGGAGTGATTAGGGATCGATACTGATGCCAAAAATGCATTTAGTAAAATTTTTGTCTGTCTGTCTGTTTGTATAACCGTCACAGAAACAAAAACTACTGGACGGATTGAAATTAAACTTGGCACAATCATTCTTCATACTCCTTAGCAGGTTAAAGTATACTTTTAATCACGCTACAATCAATAGGAACATAGGAGTAAAGAAAAATGTTGGAAAAACGGGAAAAGTTACTCCAATTTTTAAGCTTCCGACGAGTGTACAACCTTAATGGTTTAAGCTACACAGAAATCATGTATGACGAAAATTTTCTCCCTAATATTATGTTAAAAACATCCGACGACAGCATATGTCTATCTTTTATGGTTGACTCACAGTAACACGTGTAACTCCCGATAGCTCAGTAGTTTGAAGCTTTCTTGAAGATTATATTTGTCTACTCTTACTTTTGTAACAATCTCAATCAGTCTTAATTAAATAGCTAACATTAACTATTAAAAATCATAGAAGCACCAAAGTTGAGAATCAAGCTACAACGAACAGTCGATTTTTTACGAAATACGACGGATAAGCGGAGTTACGCAGAAGAAACTTTTCCACACGTAGGTAGGTACAAATTGCTGCAAGAATATTCTTTTGCCTGTTGGTTACCAATTGTAGTGGAGAGCGATCATTTTCGCAGCTTAAGAGAATAAAAAATGAATTACAAACAACAATGATACTAGAAAGACTAAGTAATTTGTCGATTATGTGCATTGAAAGTGATATCCTTCAAAACATTAACTTTACGATATTATAATAGACCATTTTGTTCAACAGAAATCCCGAAAGAAACCATTATCGTAATCAGAATAAAAAAATTGCAGCATTTGAATATCATTAATGACATATAACGTCATACTGTATCTGATTTACCTATAATATAGAATAAACTTATTTTAGAAATGTTAGTATATTCGCTTTTTTTACTTCTCAAAAGGGCCTCCAATTCTTGGGCGCCCAAGGGCCCCAACTTAGTTGAAGACGGCGGTGCATACAGCTATACAAGATGACACACAATCCTTCCCATTGAGAAAATTTTTGATGTAGCTTTTTGATTCATTATTAAACAAAGTGTCTTCAAATTTCGTACATTTTATACCTGTTTGTTTTGTTTTATCTAAATGCTGTGTGTTTATTATAATACTAATATTATAAATGTGAAATTTTTGTTTTTTTGTCTGTCACGCAATTACGGCTGGACCGATTAACACTTAGGATATTTTATCTGTATTGTCGGGAACTTCGCGGGGCACATCTAGTAGTAAATAATCTAGAATTTAAAAAGGAAACGCCAAATGCGTTGCTATACTTCAATATAATATGTAGCTACTACATGCTTCAATAACAGCTGAAGCGATTTCCGTGATTAAGTTTTTTGAATATTCATTGAGGTATGAAAATTCATAGACATAAATAAATAATAGTTTAAAAAAACTAAAAAACACACTTTTTATAGAAACCCGAACTAAAAAATTGAAAACAAATTTTAATGAATTTAAATTAAGAAAATAGTGTTAAAAATTTCAATGAATATAAATTAATAATAGTGTGAATAAAAAAAATATTTTATTTTAAAAAAGCGTGGGGTGCTTTTTAAGATATCATCGAAATGATAATTAATCACTCTACTCATATCTGTCAATAAAATATTTATAACTATCGACACCATGCAGCTTTTTTTTAAATAAAATATTTTTTTTATTCACACGAGAAGTCGGTTACAAACAAACATGCAAATTTCAAACATACAAACATACAGGTGAAGCTAATAAAAAGCGTGTAAAAATTTCTAGGTATAAGGTAAAAGGTAACAAATATAGGCAAAGTGTGAACTAAGTCGTTGATGCAGCTAATAATAATTACAAAAGAGATCGAAATAATAAATTTTAATTTTGTTATAGAAATACTTCTTTTCCACACACAAAATTGGTTACGTGCAATGATTACATTACCCAGAGATCGGGACTGACTATTAGCGCATTGATAAGTTTATAATCAAGGATTTCAAACGTTCGGCATCTGTTTAAAGTTGCAGAAACGCAACACTGTTTATTACTCCTCTATATTTAAACTGATATTAATGATATTAAAAGTATCACTCAAGGTATTGATTCACCGAAGTATTTTCTATAGAGTTTTATAGCGAGCGTTAGTAATCGCCAATGCTGAATCGCGCTTATGATATTTATTCCAGACTGCATATCATTTTTCTATAGTAAACAATTGAAGACTCAATTCCCTCGGTTTAGAGGAGGAATTTACGCTAATAGATAGATGTACACGGATATGTTATATATTACATAGAAAGAAAATCTTGGCGTTACAAAATTGTAAATAAATACTAGTGATTCACCCCGGACATAGAAAATGTTTGACCCTTACGAAACTCAATATTATAATAACAACTACTAGACTATAACTGTACTAAATTTTGTTAAAACTTGTCCAGTAGTTTCAGAACCTAATCAAATTTATTTTCTCCGCATTATATTAGTTTAGAAATAATAATGAATCATCGAAATGTGCATTACTTCCGAACGAAGGTTTGATACCTTCGATTGGGAATTTTTTAATACTTTTTCGAAAATAGAAGAAAAGCAGGATAGGATTTTAAGCAAGCAACACCTCGGGACACAACAACTTAAATATCAAAGCTAATTAGTAATTTAATAGCTCACTCACTAAGCTAATAATAGGCTGTGACGTGTGACCTAACGCAGGTCTAGAATTTGTGACCTAGCTCCGTGCAGTGACCTATTTTACAACAATTGGCATGAATACGGCTCACGTTTTCTAGATATTTCGAAAGTGCATTCTTGTTTTGATATCAAAAGTCTTTATATTTTGAAGGACTCAGAAAGAGAATAAAAAGTCATTGTGCACGATCAAAGTCAAAGTCAAAAGTATCTTTATTCAATTAGGCTACATAAAGTAACACTTTAGAATCGTCATGGTATTACAAAACATTTACCACCGGTTCGGAAGGCAGTTTCTACAGAGAAGAACCGGCAAGAAATTCTGATAGTCGCTCTTTATTAAAAAATAATGTACTTACATACAAATGTAAATATAAACAAAAACTCGACTATTATAATATTTATACATGAAAAAGGTCACCGTCCCACGAGCGTTAAGAAATATCATTCCAAGCGATTGATGTATAACCAGATTTAGTTTAGGAGTTCTGAATATAGGCATAGATGATTTGCGACACCGTAGGTTTACCAAGAAGAGAGAGTCCTCCAACATAACTCATGATCTACTTCTGCTAGGACCATGGGTATCCTGACGATTCCCTTTCTAAAAGGGTCATCGACCTCTTTTAGAACTTTAGAACTGTTAAAGCGTTGTTGAATATTTATATGTATTAAGAAAAAAAACTAGAATCAAAGTCACAGTGAAAAGTGTCTTTATTCAATTAGGCTACATATAGTAACACTTTTGAATCGTCATGGTATTACAAACGATTCTAAAGGCAGTTTCTACAGAGAATAAAATAAATATTTTCAGGACATTTATACACAGCGCCATCTAGTTCCAAGCTAAGCCGAAGCTTGTATTATGGCAACTAGATAACGGAATAAATTACATATACATACTTTTCTTTTGTAAATACATACATACAATACATAGCAACACCCAGACCCCAGAAAAATACAAATGTAAATTACAAATATATTTTTCCGGTGTGGGAATCGAACCCACGACCTTCGCGCAGAAAGCAGTTGTATTACCACTGCGCCAAGCGATCGTCTATAAGAATGTAAGAAATGTACAAAAGTAAAGTATGTAAGAATCAGTATTGTAATCTTGGACAATTATGATATGAATGAGGAACCAAAAACAATATGTAAGTTTTATTGCAGATTTACTAAAAATAAACTCAATAGCTTACGGCCAAATACCCATACGCAAATTAAATTTAAGCACGTCTTAAGTCTCGTAATTTTGACAAAATTGTATGGCGAACTTTCAAATCAAACCGACATAAGTTGTGCTAAATTTAAGTTGCAGTGACCCCTTATTAGTCTATGCCTCATGGACACCACTTAGAACATCTGATTTAGATAAACAAGTGATAGCAACAATCAAAATGCCTATAGCTGACAATCCTTCATACAAAAGCATGATTACATCACAACGGATACACGAGACGCCCGCATCTTCAAATTGGAAACCATTTAACGGTCATCTGCTCCTGCACCTCGCGTGGGCAACGTCTGCTCAATGTCCGTCTACAATTATCCTGTTTATTTCGGAATGCCACACACTTGCAACGGAAGTGATCAATACACGGTGGTAAATGTTGCACATTAAACTTTGGAAAGATGTCACGGGCTAATTTCAACTTTATAGATCTTGTTTTTATATGTGATCGTGGACAATTAAGCAGGAATTTTGCCTGATGGTTCCTCGATTTCATGCCAAAACTACTGAACTACGTTTGTAATGAAATTTGATACGCAGAAGGAGATAGGTTTTTTAACTGGAAAAAAAAAATTATACGCGGTCAGAGTTTATATCAAAGACCACGCGGACGGAGTCGCGGGCAATAGCTAATATGTTTTATAAATAGTAGAAGAATTTGTTTAAAATCGCTATTCTTGAAGATATGCACGTAAGTTTCAAAAGTTTAATCGAATTATTCTAAAACATTCCTTTCGATGTATTTTATATACACATAACATATTTTTGCTCCAGGCTTTTGCAAACGGCCTATACTAAACTTATGGAGCCCGAGAATCCTAAAATTTCTACCGTTTAGTCTATAATTTATAATGTTTTCAATCATAAAAAGTCACTCTTATAAATTATTATCCATTGCGTAAATAAAGGGTTACAATTCATCCATACGACTTCTAAATAAATTAATATCAAGTGCGTAAAAAAACCGTTACAATAAATCCATTATAAGATTTGGTCTGTTTACTAGTTATGCATAGAAATTCTCTGCATTAACGTGAAAGAAACAAATCTAAAAATAAGAAACAACACGTGAACAAGGTTAAAAGCAAAGCGCGCGCGTCTCCCGAGTGTTGAACCCCGTCAAGATCGTGTCAATGCTAAATATATCGCGTGACGTCACTACGACAACGCCCGGAAATTTCCTCTTTTGTGTACCTTTATATAAAGGTATATGATACCTTTATATGTACCTTTATACCTATAGGTAGGTTTATATTTGAAGGTGGTAGAGTTCTACCTATGCTGTTATACAATTGGGGAGGCTAGCCCGGGGTGGTACCACCTTGCATCAGAAAACCAGCGTCAAAATGTCTCATTAGAGATGCTATTGCGTTTTATCAATCCTTTATAGCTCCTTGCCTCAAAGCCTTTCCTTTCTTAGACATGAAACAGGCTGTGTCCACGATTTTGATTGCGTATTTATATTTAATTATAATCCGATTTTACCTAAGCTTAATTTATTTTTACACTTTTGCTGGGTAGAGATGGGATAGGGAAATTACTGTTGTTAACGATTTGTGTAGAGCGCCACTAATAACATCGAAATAATACGACTTAAGAAAGTAGAAGACAGACTTTCCCCTGACCCGAATTAAGTAACCACGACCAATCTTTAACTGACTCATTGCCTAAACATTTAGGGGATCACTTATGAAAATTTCTTTTCACTTCAAAATAAATAAATCTCCATTTAAAAGGATATATATTCGTTATAATAAGTTTAATAGTTATCTGTAGCATGTACCTACTCAACTAAACACGTACTCTAGGTCTATGGAGATCCTAAGGAGTTCTCGCTCTGAGCTCTAAGCTACTAAAAGGTGTATAAAGTATTGTTTTTTTTTCTAATGTGCTCTGGAACGAAGGTTTCTTTCTTTCTTAATAATAATCAACTATTTCTAAAACAACCAATACATTGGTAAGCAACAAGCTCCACACAATCATAATTGTGGAAATTTATAATATTAAACTACATTATTGCAATTATACATTATAAAAAGTTATGTCAATAAAATCCCATCAAAAACAATACTTGTCAAAAAAACCAAGTCTCCCAACTCAATTGTTCTACGGTAAAAAGTTATGAGATCCATGTAATACCAAGTCGGTTATTAATTTATTTAGTCCCTACTTAAGCGACTTTCTCGTCCTAATACGTCCAGTCCCTAAGACCACGATCGTGGTGCATAACAATTAAAAATCAATTGTCTGTAATATTCGTACTCGAAGCATTAAGTTGTTAGGTAATAATTAAGAGGATTTTATAGTGACGCATATCAATATTAAAAAAAAAATATGTTTTATATAAATATATTGACTCGGCCATCGCATGAAAATACGTGTTAATTAAATTCAGCATTGTAGTTTTATCCACAACGAAGTTACAGGGGGTCGAAAATGGCCTGAGTTGCTTCGAGAAAAGGATGGTACGGCCGTGCCGCTTTTTTGCTCGACTTGGTGGGGGCACTGCCGTGCCCCCTGATACTATTATGCTAAATGTTATGTCAATAATTATGTAATGTCAAATTTAATTATTAAAATTAACTATCAATGTAAGTGTTCATTAACCGAATAATAGTATTTTTGAGTCAACCACACGTAAAGTTCTGTTTTAATTTTTTTCATTCCTATACTTTTCAAATGTTCCGGCAGTTTATTATATATCTTTATAGATGGCAGTTTTTCATATAAAACGCTGTCTTCGGCGTGCTTTCGTGCACGAGTATGTGTGTTTCGAAATTTGTCACCATGTATGTCATAGATGGTTTTTATATAAATTTATGTTTTCTTTTACGAAGACGCACATTACATAAATATAAAGGCACGGCAAAGCCAAAATTTTAAGTTGAAGAAATTCTTTCTAAGTTTAGCATGTCTGTAGTCTGTAGGACTCACCTGCCGCTTGAACACGTCTCTCTGCACATGTGGCTCGGAGAAATCCTTGCTATAGTTAAGTCCGCACTCGCCGACCGCCACGCACTCGGGCGCCGCCGCCGTGGCCTGCAGCTCCGCCCACAACTCTTCGTCTACCATCGACTTCGCGTCGTGGGGGTGTACACCTGTTTTGAAGGTTTTTTTTAACAAGCAACACTGTGGCAACACAGCGCCGCCATTTAACTTAAACCTTATTATTATAAGTCGGGGGTTAAATAATAATAATAACTCTTTATTGCACACACAAGAAGAAGTAACAGAACAAGCAGCAAAAGAAAGAAAAAATAGTTCAAAAGGCGGTCTTATCACTACAGTGATCTCTCCCAGACAACCTGAGACCCAGGAAAAGCTGATAAGAGAAAAAGGTATATATTTTTAACCCCCGACGCAAAAACGTGGTGTTAATGTAAGTAAGTATACACGGGCTAGTATATATGGCCCTTTTATTGCCACCCTAGTTCCATGAGTAACCCAATCAAACCTTTGGGGTCCCCAAAGCCTCGAGGAGAGTCCTCGGAGACCGCAAGTGCTTGACCCGGTAACGACGTAGTTATAAATTTGACGTGTCTGTGTAAATC
The DNA here is from genome assembly GCA_026213755.1 of Eurema hecabe. Classification (NCBI taxonomy): domain Eukaryota; kingdom Metazoa; phylum Arthropoda; class Insecta; order Lepidoptera; family Pieridae; genus Terias; species Terias hecabe. The sequence goes on along the minus strand of JADANM010005263.1, from coordinate 1,676,432 downwards.
TGTCTGTCTGTGGCATCGTAGCTCCCAAACAGATCCTTAATACAGCTTATAAAACTTCTGAATAATGCAATTTAATTATAATCAAACTATGTTCCTTATATGTGTAGTCCAAATTAAAAAATTACACTACTTTTGTTTAGTAAAATCTCAAAAACTAAACAATGGATTGTAATTCGTTTTTTTTAACGTTTTCTTTTGTTATTAATATAATACGTAAGTAATAAATATCTTTATATATTTAAATTATCTTCTAGAAAAGGGTCATATTCTCATACCTACCTACTACATGAAAACATTTCATATCACAGATAATTTTGGACTTATCATATCAATATCAATGCTTCAAAAATATTTGTTTATCATTCTTTATTGGATTAGATTGTTGGTTTATCCTTAACTCGTATCAATGGGTGTCAAAAAATATCGTTATCTTTGTAATAACAGTATTTATTATTTACACGTAAAGTAGGCCACGAATATTATTAAACACGTAAATAATAACGATAATGAATTTATCGACAACTTGCGTCTAGCAGTTGTCTGCGTAAATTCCAGTTAATTTCGTATTTTTTGGATTGCTATATGAGATGCTATATAATAAAGCATGAATAATTTCCAATAATTTCAAACAACAGGATTTTTTTTAATATTAAGCTATGGTTAATTAACTTTATAAAACTCATAGAGCATTTTTTAAGAAGATTCGTTATAAAAAATACACTTCAAGTAAATTTACTTAATGAAAATTTGAAACTCTTAGTTTTCTTATAGATCGTAAAGTCCTAACTGAACCAATTTAAAAAAGTAAGAGTGCTTTTAATTAAAAAAAATGAACAAAATCGATTTACCTAATTCAAACTTTTGACGTCACTAACATAATATCAAAAGACTTGAAAAGAGAAAAAAAGGAATCCTCCCTTGTTTGAAGTTGGTTGAATATATGTAAAACTGACCTGCTGTAGAGTATATTGTGCTGGGGTAGAGCCGAGTTAGCCTGAGAGCCTCTTTGCTACTCCTCACCGACGTGCCGGTAACCATTATTTTTTGGACACCTAAAACGAAAGACTCATTAAAACCCCCTTGAAATAGTCAGATCAGGACATCGAAATATAGTGTGTTACAATGTTTAACCAGTCTTTACATTATCCCAAAAAAGGGATAACCCATAGAAATTACAAATAAAAAAAAATAGTGACTGAAATGGATGTGACATTATATTATTATTGATTAAGTGAAGTTATGTATGAATTAATAGAATGGCAACCAACTGGCCAAATAACCATTCGAACAAACATTACACATTTTCTGATAACTCGTTTGCTGCATTGAAATTAAAACCATATTCTTAAGTCTCCCATTAGCTCATCATCTTACACATTAAGTTAACCAAGTTATATAAGATACGGCTAAGTTATTGTACACTAGCATTCTAATCTGGCTTTACTTAAATCCCATTATTAAGCTTGATTTGCTTCGCGACATAACATAAATGTCCATTTGAAGAAGCCAATTAGACTTAAGACTTTGACTAAGAGAAACTGATGATCTGCAAATTTGTACAATTTTTTTTTACATACATATATATATACATAATGTCTTCTTATCTATGGTTCCGTATCTACAATAAAAAACTAATTTTTTATAAGAAAACTAGCTGACCTGGCAGGCTTCGTACAAATATTGATAGATATAATTAAATTTGAACTTTGTGCCATGGTCATAAGGTCTTCACTTTTAATTATTCGTATAGGAAATAGAAAAGGGCTGTTTTTACGGTTTTCTGGCAATTACTCGAAATTCTTCAATTTTAAACCTTCCCTAGACCTCCACGATCATTTCAAGACCATGATAAGGGGAATGCTTTCAACCATTTTTGAGGTGAGACTAACGAACAGCAATACATTTTAATATATAATATAGATATCAAGATCATTTATTTCAGTAAAAGTTCAAATAAAAAAATCAAGTTACAATTTAAATTACATTATCTGTCATAATTATGGTCCCTTTAAGTTGTGAATTGTTTACAGAAAGAAAGATTCAGCTATTTACAAAGCAGAATATATATATTTGAACTCTCTCAGGAATCAAAACCTAATGGGTATTTTCGGTTAACTAAAAATTGCTTTAATACTCCTTCTGCATGATTCTCTTATAAGAAAACAACAAAGAAACAAATGTGACTAGGATTAATAATTGTTGTTACAAAAGGATTTCAAAATACAGGAAAAACAAATACAAAAAATAACTTGTCCAGTCAACTGTACCCATATGTATTTCAAAAAGACATGTCTCAGTAGAAAAAAGTAAATATGTTTACTTTTCAATCATAATTAGATAATTTTTGTATACAATGTGATGTATAAAACACTTAATAGGCTTGTACTCTCAAGTAATTATGAATCATACATGGTAAGGAGGATATAATGTAAATCACTGAGATATCAATGGATTACTGGAATGTATATCAATATTAATGGAGTGGAAAAAGTAATAAATCTCGATAAAATATTCCAACTTTCTTGCAAGAAGGTGGCATGCTCATTAATATAAATATATTAATGCAGCCATTCGGCACACGAAAATTATGAACCGGTATTAATTTAATGCATTATTACGTCCTTACATTTTTGCACGCGAGAATTTGGCAATACAATATTTTTGTTTATAAATTTAAAGTACCTGCGTCTTTTGCCCTTTGCACTACAGAATCCAGATCACGGCCGTATTTTTTGTTCGTTAAATTTGCGCCAATGTCGATTACAATAAGATTCTCGTAACATCCCTTCAGTTCTTCGGATATCTGGCATTCTTCAGACGTCATCCTAAATTTTGAATGAAGCTTATTGGTATGGTGTTTACCTGCAAAGATAATGCTATAAGCATTCAAATATATTTAGTACCAAAGAAAAAGTGGAATAATTTACTTACAAATTGTATCAAACACTCCCGCTTAATAAGCTTCTTAATTTTTTAATGACTAGTTGAAATGTACACCCCTTTACTGAAATGCCACCATATTTTGAGTGAGTAACAGGTGACAGGTCCGTTCTACGTTCGCTTGTAAATTGTCATTCTGACATAAAATGACAGCGGAATTAAAACCAATCAACAATAATAATTAGGAACCATATCGCCAATTGATCCAAAAATAATTAAATTAACTTATTAAGCAAAAAAAATTATACTATTATACATAATAGATTATTGTTATTAGAATATCATCATTATAATAATCTACATTTTACATAATGCATCAAGTTTTTATCTTTCTTCTTCAAGATTTAGATCGTTGCAGACACTTATTAAGCCTACATTTTTATGTATGATACAGACTGTTAATTTATAATCTAAACAACGTTGAGTTCGGGAGAACGGGAATCGGATGGCGTCTATTTGTAATCTCGATTGAATATTCCTTTTTTGGTGCATAAAGTGTTTTAATGTATGATTGTGATAGTGTGGCATGCAGTAAACTAGCTAATAAGTGTCCAAGAAATGAAGAATTCATTTGAGAACGCTTAGTAGCGCCGTTCCTATTGCTCCAAGATTCGTCGAGGTTCTTCGTAAAGCTCACTATCACTTTACGAAGGGCAGAACGAAACGACTGACTGACTCGACTAAAGACGACTTGATGACGATTTTACTTGACTCATATAAACTTTTATCTTGACCACGTTGCCTCTTATTACATATTATTATTATTTACATTGACATTGGCAAAAAGCTAGACGCGAATGCCATAATATAAAAATGAAAATATACAACGTTAATGTCATTGTCATAGTTTTAAATAAGTGGATGTCAATTGTCAATTATCAAATGTCAACACATGAAAAATCAAAATAAAATCGAAGTAAATCGAATAATCTCCGTCTATAAGCTAAATATTAAATAAAAACTGTTTATAATTTTACCCTAAAGTTACAGACTAAAGTAATTACAAAGTATTACAGGAGAATATCAACATGTTTAACGTGAAGCAGTTTGTCAATAAAAACCTCGTTGTTATTCTGATAGTTCCCTTGATATTCGGTAGTCACTATGGATGGATGAAGTTACAAAATATTGATGTTCTTGTCTCAGAAAAAGAAAGGAAAAACTTACCAGCAGTACGTAATACAATTTTTTAAAATTATCTTATTACTATTACAAAAACTAACATTAAAATATTACGTTAGTCGAAATTTTGTATGAGTTTCAGCTGATTGGTCTTCAAATATTAATTTCCAATGTGGTTACAGATTTTTCAATAAACTATTACTTTCGCTAACTAATAAAACTTGTGCCAAACTTTGAATAAGTAAGTGTTTTATTTGCATATTATGTGCATTATTTTTTGGTAGGTTAGTTAGTTAGAATGTTGGTTATTACTTATTATATAATTGACTAACGTTATTTAAATGGCACCTGTAACACAGCTCTCAGCTACAACGGGTGCCATCAACCCTCAATTAAAATATTTCATGTGTATTTCTGTTTGAAAACAAAACTGTATTATTATTATAAATTTGAAAATATGTTAAGAATGCGAATACGGTCATGTAAATTTATTTATCATAATGTTTAATGCTTAACACTTGTATTTTTGTATTTGTATTAAATAAATAAATAAATAAAATAAATAAAAAATAATTTAAATGTTAAATTATGCATTATATATTTTCAGATATTCCGGGACTAAAGATTGAGAAGAGATTTGTTTAAAATTAAAATATAATGGTAATAATTTAGTTGTATAAAATAATGCTGTTAGAAAAATAAAAGATTTTTTTATATAAATGAAGCTTTTATTTTATAGTAATCCTTAATTTTTCAACCTATTAGTGTCACCAATTATATGCTTAACTCCAGGCAACAATTACAATTTAGTAACATGCTGAGCTAACATTTGGTGTAGAAGGCATTTGTATCTAGCACTCACCTTCTAATATTACTTTCTTATTTAAATTGACGACCGCTTGGTGCAGTGGTAGCACAACTCTTTCCTGCGCAAAGGGTCCTGGGCTTGATCCCCACACCGGCAAAATATATTTGTAATTTACATTTGTATTTTTCTGGGTTCTGGGTGTTGCTATTTATTGTATGTATGTATTTACAAAAGAAAAGTATGTATATGTATTTTATTCCGTTACGTAGTTGTCATAAGACAAGCTCTGCTTAGTGTGGGACTAGATGGTGCTGTGTATAAATGTCCTGAAGCATTTATATATATTTATTTATTTTTTCATTTAAAATATTACTTATAGGAATAGTGATGTTTGTAGTAAAACTGACTTTTAAACAACCCAACCAACGGCCAACACAACATCACCAAAAATACAGCAATAGCTATCTGATCTATATACATTAAAAATGAAACCCATTTTCCGTTGACACAACATAACATGAAAACAGCTTGATCGGTTTGGCTAATTTTTTTTGTTGTATTTGTTATTATTAGAACAAGGTTCTTATGTAAGAAAAGATTAGCAATTCACTGTTTTGATATTTCATGATTATAGGGCGCTTCTAAGTTACCGGGTCAGCTAGTTTGCAATAAAACTCATTATAATAGCAATAAACATTTAATTTGTTAAACTCGTCGTAGTCAAATGGTGGGGAGGTGCCCTCGAGACTCCATGTCCATCTTCTTGCCCTTGGGTTGGGATCGCTCTGTCACTATCAGCTGTGGCAGCAGTGATGAATTATGTACCTAAAAGCAATACTAATTTACTTTTTATAATTTCAAAGACAGTCAAAGAAAAGCAGACAGACCATCCGATGGTAAGTGGTCATTATTGCTTATGAAAAGAAGAGTCACCAATGCAACATCAGCCCTGAAAGAGAAATATTTTGACAATTTCCTTGAAGAACCCCAAATGTTATAGCCCTCCGAGAATACCTCAGATGGAAGCTCCTTCTACATATAGTATAAAAAAACTAAAACTTCGGAAAGAGAGCTTTGGCTTGTTTAAGCATTGTAAAGCTTAATCTCTTTCACACAATATGAAAAGTCCATTAGGATAGATAGTCTTTTTCTAAAGTTTGTGTGTGCTTTACTGCTTAAGTACACATTATTTCGGCCGGGTTAGTTTCGAATGACAATCTAGATGGCGTTGGTCTACTTAAATATGCGCTTTAAGAATATTTTATTCTATATCTACGTTATGTATGTAAATTAATAGCGTAGGTATTTTAAGCGAGTATTTATAGAACTCTTTTTGTATAGAATAATAAATCTGTTAATAAATAGGTTCTCTAACTCATTTTCAATGAGTCATGTACTTTTACATATTATTATACACTAATCATTAATTTTCACATCAAACAATATAGAATATAAAAATGTACATAATGACTAAATTAATGTTTCTGATCGTGGAATCAGAATCTGGTCTAAATAAATAATACTATCTATATTTATTATATAATCTGTATCAAATATAAGATAAATTACTATCCAATTTTATATCTACTCAATACTTGTTAAAATATTTAAAGATCGATGACTTTAAATTACTATAGATAAAAAAATCGGTATTTCTTTGTACATAACACGACTTACTTCACCTATATACATCTTTTACGATATAGTAAATACCTCAATTTCGAGATAGTTTATTTTTTCCCTTTGCTTTTCTTTGATACCGCAGTGCTGTCAGAAATATGAGTAGACGTCTCTTCATACAGTGCTCGCGTTTTGTCAGTGTACTCTTGCTGCGGTTATTATGACTTACTTATTTATATTTTATAAAAGTATTTCTAATATGCGTCTGCATTTATATGCAATAACGTGCATATAAAGCCATGCTTCAAACACAAGAATATTTTTTTACCCGACTACGGCAAAGCCAAAGGAGGGTTATGATT
>JADANM010005263.1:1630943-1645694 GCA_026213755.1 Eurema hecabe | reverse complement strand
GGGGGGCATTCATAGAGAGTTTGATGTAGGCGATCCAGTGTGGGCCCGTAATTATACTGGTGATAAGTGGCAAGATGGCAAGGTTATAGAAAAGGTTGGAACACGTACGTATGTGGTAGGCAAGGAAAATGGTCCCTTCTTAAAGCGTCATATAAATCAAATTAAAAGACGGAGTAGTATTAATGCGATGCCATCTGGGGAGCACACTTTATCGGATATTGCCGAAGAAGGGTTAACCGTTGATAACAAAGTCTCGGAAACGACGAAAGAACCGAACCTCGAATTGTACGAGTCGCACACGCAAGAACCAGTCAAGGAAGTGGCGGAAAACCCCTGTTTAGAAATTCCAGTGAACCGTCCCATAAGATTAAAGAAACCCATACGAAGATATGGTTTCGAAGAGGAGGCTTAGTATAATGTAAAGTTAAGTTAAGTGTAGTAATAAATACGTAGTTTAGCATAACTAGTAGATAAGAGTATTTACTTTATATAAAACTAAGTTAAGGGTAAGGTTAACTAGTAAATAAGGGTGGAGGTGTAATGTATTGTAGTATAAGCAACCATTGTGTATCGAGTGCCAAGCACGCCACTTCATTAAATAAACCAGTTACGAACGGACGTCTTATATTTACTATCCCGGCCCTCATACTTCACAGAATCATTATTTCATTTTCCATATAAATTGCATCAATACGACAAAGAATGGCTCATGTAACATCTAGAACACGATGCTATTACGGTTATAAATTAACATTGCCATAAGCCATTGCAATCATTTCGCTCTGATGAGATGGTATTTCATAACTCCATGCTTGTGTGACGTAAATTATTTCTATATCAGTGTAATAAGAGGTATAGTTAATAGGTTATTGGGTTTTGACTTAATAGGGAGGATAGTCTGTTCTGCGAAGGTGCCCGTGATCCCCACTCACTGCGGCAGAGCGATTGCAAACAGTGGGGTTTTGGTCGGTAGAAGTCCGACATAACCCGTGGCCCTTCCCCGAGGACCATGGGAATCCTATGAGGATTTCCCCACTTAAAAAAAAAGGGAGGATAGTCTGTACTGGGCTGTTAAAGAAATTTGAACGGTAACAATAATTAATATTTAAGCCATAGACGTAAAACGCATAGACTGATAGTCCTTTAATAATCGTTCTTCGTCCGGCGTAAGTTAAGCCGAAACTGTACATATGTAAATGTAAAAAGCACGGTATTACACTCTATGACACACACACAAACCGATAATGTTGCTACTGTAATTAATCTACCTTATAAATATATCAAAATTGAAATCTACGAGAAAAATACGAATTTTGATGCGATACACTGCAGCGACGATCTATGTAAGTAGACAAAATTGTCAACTTTAAAATGGTTCACTATGCATGCACGTATTTTTATTCTATGATTATCTATTAGCTATCTTCTCCCGAGCTTACGTTATAGCAACTAGATAACGAATGATCATACTTTTCTTCTGACAGCAGTGCCCTGGGATCGCACGCGTAGTGTTTGTGCTACCATAGCGATAACGGAATAAAAAGTTGCTACTGAATCTGATTTATTTACATATCCAATTTTAGCCAAATCCGTTAAGCAGTTTTTGCGTGAAAAAGAAAAAAAACATCATTACTTCCTTACTAAACTTCTGCTTTATAATATTACTATGATTTACTTAAAAAACCCTACATCTGAAATATCAAAAGTACCTACATAAACTATTAAGTCAATCATATTCAGAATTATACCATTTAATTCAATTTCCAATCCCGAGACATGTTTATTGCAATGACCTTTACAATTTGCATTCCTTGCACAACGATACGAGTTTGAAATTTCTTCATATTATGTTTGGCCATTTTAGATTGCATCTTCAGGTCATGGCTAACATAGTTCATATTTACTTTTAACACTATATATTTAATCCTACTAATATTTCAAACGATTAAGTATGAATGTTTGTTGCTGTTTTGAGCAAAAAACTGCTGAAAAGATTCAGCTGAAGTTTTGCATACGGATAGATTAGACCATAGGATACTTTGTAACCCAGTAGAAGTCATGGGAACGCAAATTAAGCGGATAAAACCAAATCAAGCAATCAAATTGACTTTTTTACGGCCAAATGCTAATAATTTGCGTATAAATTAAATTTAAGCACGCCTTAAGCCTTACTCGTAATTTGACAGAATTGTATGGCGAACTGTCAAATCGGACTGGTTTAAGTTGTACTTAAATTTAAGTCAATTAAAATTTCTTGACATCTTTTACCTAACTGTTTTTGGGCATACCACAAAGATAAGTCAACGGTAATTGATCATCACTTACTAATAAACGGAAGCTGATGTTTTATTTGCAAGCATAGTCATATACTTTTTGCGATATGTTAATCATATCAATATTAAACGCGAATGTTTATAACTCTCTCATGTATCGATATTTATTACTTATTGTTTCAAACAAAACTACGAAATCGATTAGGAATTCACCCTAGCAGTTCGAAACCTGGATAAACACATAAAACAAAACTGTTCATATTTATCCTGTCCTGTATGGTTGCCTGGTAGGAATGGCTTACAGCCATAAGGCCGCCATTTACATGTATATTCTTCTTTTTTTGTATATGTTGTAATGTTGTTTTTTTGTGTAATAAAGAATTTATAAAATAAATAAATAAAACACTTGGTATCCCGGTCCTGCCAGGGAAAAGGCGTATAAAGTCAAGTTTACAGCTAGTATTACATATAAGCCGATTATAAATCAGCTTTACTTAGAAAGTAGATGCAAAGTCGAGATTGCCAGGTATGCGGGCTATCGCGAATCGCGATCGGCCCCATTCGCTTATATAGGCTATGATTTGACTTAAATATTGTTTTACTACAGTTGAGAAATAAACCCTGATAGAAAAGATATAATTTTTCGAAGATTCAGGGTTTTTGCTGGCTATCTATTGGGTAGGTACTGGTCGCGGAAGATGAAAAAATAGGTAGTCAGTAGAAGTCCGACAAAATCTCACAATCGACGAAATTACTGGGCTAATGAGTCTTAACATCTGACGACTCAAAGTGGGGAGCGTCGGTGTAGTACACCCCTGCCCGGAGTTGGGCTTTAAAGCAAAGTTCCGGGTAGCACTGTATTGGCTATGGGCTGGCGTTACTCTTACCATCAGGAGTGCGTCCAGCTCGTCTCCCCTCTTCATATTATAAAAAAAAAATCTACCTATGATGGTAAATCTTTACCTATTAGATCTTCCGACCTCTACAAAAAGGTACTAGATACATAGGTACTAGGTATTAAAGGGTTTACTACTTAACTTACCGATTTTAAACTACAAATTAAACAGCAAAATTTACTTTCACCTATGTGCAACCGATTTCGTTTAATGGCTATTCTATTTACACATTTCGTTGAATTAATATTTAGTCCCTGTCTTCAACTTTAAATAAGCTAAACTACTCCTTTGTTACCAAAGATAAATTATATACTAAAAGAAATAAATACAATAAAATTAATAGGTACTAGCTCTCCTGCGCACGTCCACTCCGAACGGAATCATGATGTGGACTGAATATTCTGAGGAACAGGAGCCACCTGGGACGGGGTAAAATTGCCAGTACAATAACATTAAAATACCCTCATATTGTAATAGCTTCTCATCTTGAAGGGTTTTGGTATACTTATTATATAGACAAAAGAAAAATTGAAAAGCTTACTTCGGTTTATATTAAAAAAAGTGACATAGTATTTCGTCAATTAAAAAATCAATGTACTTAACTTTGATTATTTAATTGACATAAAATACTAGCCAATTGTAAAGGGCTGAACAAGATTTAAGTAACGACATCAAAATATTGCAGTTTATTACAATTATAAATTAAAGTTCCTACCATAGGTTAACGTTGTTAGAAAGGAAGACTAACGTAATATATACAACTCCTCGACCAATTGTTACAGAAGTTTGATAGGGATTCAGAACTTGCCGCATTAGCAGCTATAACAACATGAATACTAATATAGTACGCATCATTTATGTTTAGCGATTGACGAGAATAGATACCCATCGGTAGAATCGCGCTCGTAATCGACGTATTGGTGCGAGAAAGACAACACGACTGGGACAACCAATCAACGCTCGTGCACCCGACGATCACGCCCCCCTGCGCGCCGCGCCGTTACCTCGATAACTTATTTTTTATTTCTGCGCAGGTTTCGTTCAGCGCTTACGATTCGTGACGCGTACTATACTTAATGATGAAATGTACCACTCACTGATCATCCTGGCGAACCCAAAGTCGCAGAGCTTGACGACCCCGTCGCTGGTGAGCAGGATGTTCTCGGGCTTGACGTCGCGATGGATGCAGTTGTGTCGGTGGCAGTACGCCACGCCTTGCAGCGTCTGCCAGATTATCTGCTTCGACAGCAGCTCGGGGCAACCCTGACGAAGTATACTCTCACACTCAAGCTCAAATGGAAAACTACAGGCTTTAAGAATTAAAAAAAGGACTAAACGGAGTGAAACTCTCCGTTTTTGCAAATGAAAATCGGTTCAGTAGGTTAGGTTAGTCAGTCGAAAAAACAACGTGACAGGTAATTTATATAATAATAATAATAATAATAATAATAATATAATAATTTATTTGCTATGAAAACATTTAAACATTACAATGTAAGTGATCACCCGACTACTGAACTAGTATAAAATACTGTGTCTCAGCAGTCGGGTCCTAGCCAATGTGATTAATTTAAATAAGAATAAATGAAATTTAAGATAATAATACCACAAAATAATAAACTTTTTAATACTATATCTTTTTAATACATATATGTATTATATGTATTATACATATATGTATTAAAAAGATATAGTATTAAAAAGTTTAAATATTACATTTATACGTTAAAACAAATTTATAATGGTCATATTTTAAGTATAGCTATATCGATTTTGTCCCAACGGACTGACTTGATACGGCTCGCCAAATTATTTCTTTTAGTTTGAAAAATAACAGCATGTTATAAAAAGAAAATAATTTTATTTGTTTTTTTTTTATTTCAAATTCTCAATGAATGAAGTTCGAATACTCAAACGCATATCAAATTTAAGGGTATCAAGTTTTTTTTTATTTTGATCATTTTCAACATAGATCCTAACTAGTTTGGAGAGCTCTGTTGTAAACAAACAAACGACTAGTACACACGTGAGTGCCCCTCACGTGAATTCAGATGTCGACATCAAAACTGGTATCTATGCAAACGTGTGCTGAATTCTTACTTATTTGTAGCGCTTCTAATTAAACCGTATGTCAGTTACCGAGTTTTTCACTAGCAAGTGTAGAAATATTGCAGACAAGCACACCCTTTTTGCTTCTTTGACATGGCTTTCGAACTGGTGGTAAAATTGTTACTACATTGTTGTACTACAATACCATGATGATTCAAAAGTGTTACTATATGTGGCCTAGTTGAAAAATTTAATATTTGATTTTGACTTCCTTTAATGGGACTCCAAGTCTTCAAACTTATGATATGATATATACTTGACCATATTTTTTTATCGTTCCCTATTTTATTAGTCTTCTTGTAATTCTTAGTGCAAGTCTTTATGCGCGGAGAAAGTAGTTAATTAACTTAATACTCTCTCAGATCAATGACATTAAATAAACCAGACAGGTGCCAGTCGGACTCACCCTTCGAGGTTATAAAGAAATCTTACTATTCGAACATTTGATCATTTGTCTTCTTTAACCTCTATATTTTAAGATTTCATTACAAATTCTTTATTCTATAATTTAACTCCCTATAACGTTGTTGTGTCTATAACGAAAAACTAAGACTAAACTAATTTCAGAGAGTCAATGGAAATGACTTTAATACGGGTTTTATTTGATTGACGGTTAAAATTTCACATCGATACCTTCGCGCTACCAAAACAGATTTTACTAAGAGACAGATCGATGAATATTCGTAAGTAATAGCAAAGTAATTTTAAGTGCTTAAAAAGCTTAAAAAGTATAAAAAATCATACGACACGTGAGTTGGCCTCACGTGATCGAGCATGTCAACATAACCAGTATCTGTGCAATCAAGCGCAAATATGTTTGTATTTGGCGCGGTTTAAATTCATTGAGAACGATGTACGTAACATATCGATGCTGTAATATTCTCTAGCTGACGATTTAAACATATAATCTACATATATAAAAGAAAGTCGTGTTAGTTACTTCACTTATAACTCAAGAACGGCTGAACCGATTTAGCTGAAAATTGGCAGCGAGGTAGTTTAGAACCAGGAGAAGGACATAGGATATGATTTTTATTCAGTTTCCAGGGGAATATTTTTTTATGAAAGTAAACGCGGACGGAGTCGCGGGCAGCAGTTAGTTACATATAAACGAAGCAAGATAGCAAATCGTTTCATTTTAATCTTTTAAAGTAAAAGATTGAAATGAAAACAAGATTGACGCTGTTTTAACAGCGAGCTGACGATATAAGTGAAATATTCACACCACATTTTTGTTTCTAATACTAATAGTTTTTTAATTATTCAGGTGCGATGATAAAGACCTTTTCGTAACAGTCCACTTTTTAAACCCAGTACCCGTATGTTTCGGCGCGATTTTAAAGACGTTTGACGTCAAGATTCGATAGATCCGTTCCCGAAATACAAGGTCTTGAAAGACCACACAAACAAACAACTCACAGCGGGGTACTTCTCCATCTCATGCAGCACGGTGTGGTCGCAGTACTCGAAGACGAGGTGCAGCTTGCGTTTGCGTCGGAACACCTCGATCAAGTTCACTAGGTTCGGGTGTTTCAAATTCTAGACATACAAACAAACAAACAAGAGGCTAAAATTGACTTGTCCTTTGCTTACTATAAAATGCGTTTTGGATCATATTTTTCCTCTTTGATGCAAAAATATATTCGTTTATTCTTCATTTCATATTTAAAGAAAAATACGACTATCTAACATTAAAAGAAACTATACACATTAATTGGCGGTCTAATCACTAACAGTGATCTCTGCCAGGCAACTATGACCGTTACATTATGGTTTTAACAAAAATTTGTCATGCATGTAGACTTGTTATAAAAAGGGGGATATTGTTTATAGCAGTATTTCGATAAGACTGGAAAAAAAGTAAAGCAAGCTTAAGTCTTCTTTAATCTAAGCTGGTAAAAGCATTCAGAATTTTAATATTCGATACTATTGTGAGATGGTCAAGGTATAATGATCGATTCTTTTCGGAAATGTTTCCTCTGACAGGAAATTACAATTTGACCTAAAGTGTCCAAGGCCGATTAAATATCGATTACCGAGAAATTTAGATGGACCGTTACCGATATATAGTTTCCATGTAAGTTAATCATGGAATTTTTACAATCTTTAGGCATTGTGAATAATAGCTGCATTGAATTTCATGAGAACCTAAAGTTCTCACCTGTCTACGTCTTTCTAATGGAAACTAATTTCCAAGTGGATATGTTTTAACCTATTCAGGAGCAAGAATTTGTAGGGCAGTTAGTTTGGGACTGTTTTATCGTGCAAACTAAACAAAGATGAATGAAAATTATCATTTCTATGGCATTCAGCCGCATATGATCCTATTTTACAGGTACACGGAGTTGAAACTCACTTTGCATTTCCGATAGAAGTTAGATTATAATTGGAGAGCTATGTCCCGGGTGGGCAGGTGCCTACCCATCTCCTCTGAGTACAATAGCTCTGGGTAACTCCCCAACTAAAGTTTACTTGAAAACCACGATTGGAATATTTACCAATCATGTGACCTACAGTAACAAACCAAGGAATATTTAAATCAAATACTTTAAGCATCCTGATCTCGCGCAGAGCAATCTTGCGAATGAGCGGGTCGTCTTCGTTCTCCACAAACTTCTTGATAGCTACGATCTCTCCGGTGTCCCGGTTACGGCACTTGTACACCAGCCCGTAGGACCCCTCGCCGAGTTTGGCCAGCTTCTCGTAACGTTCCATTGCGCGACTTGATGCCCGCGATCTAAAATAATCATCCCTTTAACTTAAGTTAAAGACAATACTTATCTAAGGAAAATCTTATTTAATCAAGGAAATACAGATTTCGTAGTTAGTAGGGAAATTCTCGTTGGATTAGATGGAACAATCTCATCCCATTTGGTTAGTATGGTTCAAGAATAATTTTAAAGAAAGAGTTAAGTAATAGGTTGTTAAACATCGTTGCCGAAGATTCTGCAACCGAGACACAATCGTATAGTGGTAATGTAGACTTTTAATCCGCTTAAAATTTAAATTGATGATTGACTAACCAATCACGACAATTATAATAAAAGATGACTTTATGCTATGTAACTTTTTGTAATCTATATATATAAAATAACTTCGTGTTAGTTACTTCACTTATAACTCAAGAACGGCTGAACCGATTTAGCAGAAAATTGGCAGGGAGGTAGTTTAGAGCCAGGAGAAGAATATAGGATACTTTTTATCCAGTTTCTAGGATAATTTTTTTTTTAATGATAGTAAACGCGGACGGAGTCGCGGGCAACAGCTAGTATGTAATAAAAAGTAGCCAAA
Source organism: Eurema hecabe (assembly GCA_026213755.1). NCBI lineage: Eukaryota > Metazoa > Arthropoda > Insecta > Lepidoptera > Pieridae > Terias > Terias hecabe. Next base: position 1,637,125 of record JADANM010005263.1, on the reverse strand, counting down.
TTTCCATAACTCAGGACTATATCTGTTCCGATTTTTATTAGAATATGTCTAGTCATTTTTGGAGCCTATTCAAACAAAGAAACAAGTATTTATCTATCTACAGCTTACGAGTATATAATTTTAGAGAAAATATATAGAATAGAGAAAATACCTATGCAATATACAAACATTCTTAACGTTCATTCCTGTTACGTTTACAGCGTTTTTAAAGAACTTTGTACAAATTCAACCCCTATATAAATACCTTGCCGAGACGACGTAAGGGGAAATAATACTAATATTGATTTCCCCCTTCATTATTCGTTTCTGTCACTGTAATTTGGCCATAAATCCGCTCGCCCGATATGTCAACTTTTATATTGGAGCATAATTTTCTACTTAGCGATCTAATATGGGTCCGATTTTAAAATATTTTCTCATAACTGTATAAAGTATAATATTGTAAATAAATTATAAAAGATCATCTGTTTAACGTTTGGAAACCATGTATGAGGTTTAAAGTTCTGACAATAACAAAATTCTGACGTGGTCATTTTCGTGTTTAAATTCTGCTATGAGCGTCATTTTAAGGTTAGGCGAAAGCGGTTTTAATACATCTATATACTTAAAGGAATTTGTTAGTATTCAATTATGAAACGAATGATATTATATAAAATGGATATGTTATAAGCGCATAATTTTGAAGACGCGAAAATAGCCTTATTTAGACGTCTTGCCTTTAGGTGATCGGTTGCCGATGCATTCACGGGCAACTGACAAACTATCTCTTTTTTCGTGTTGGTTTTATCATTTGTCTCTTTTCTATTGTTTTGACTTGTATGTATTATATGTGCTGCCGCTGCTATGCGGAACACTTTTTTCAGTTGTTTTGTATGGGTATAACATATCTATTAAAACATAATATCATTGTATGAAACTATTTGATGTTTATTATTGTATTTATTATACCGTAGTATTTATATACTAAACTGTAAATGGCTATGTGTATGGCTAAATGCTGGCTGGCACTATAGCACTAAGCACGTATGCTAAATGTAAATATTTTATTTTTATATATTTATTTTTCATTTCGTAAATCTTTTCGTATCTGTGTAATTGATTACTGATATTATATTGTTACAACTGTATTATGAAAACGATATGCGGGTTTTAAAATGTCACGTAGATCCAACAAAAAATCATAAAATGATTATTAGTTATCTACCTATATTACAAATTTAGGCAGTATTTTGAATTAATCTTGTTTTGATAACAATTTACTGTATAAAGTTTATAATTAAGTTTCAAAATATACTGCGCCATTTTTAAAGATACCTACGCACTAAAGAATCACCTTCGATGTTTTATCGCTTCTTATTTTATTAGAATAAATAAGTCTTCAAAGCTTTGTTGTTTAAACTACGCAACATAATGAATCTATCGCCTTTTTTTGCTATTTTTATTTCATTATTATATTGACATGCTATTTTGTTGCGCATTACATTATATTATTATATATGTTTGAAAAAATAGCACAATGCTATAAAAGAAAGGTCAAGGTCACTCACCTTCTCGGCAACAGCGGCAGGTTGTTACCGAATAACCACAACCGCTTATCACCGAACCATTTCTCCATACAGGAAGCCACGTTGTTCCACAGTTTGTCAACTTTCAAATCCAGCAGCCCAACACTATTCATTCGCGTTTTTGAACGAAACAACGGCTCATTTCCCGCGAAAATGTTCGAGACGAAAATTTGACAGTTTTATTTTTTTATTTTTTAATTCGATTCAGACACAGGTGAACGTTGTGGAAACTGCAAAGCTTTTACGTTTAGTATGGAAAATTATCGATCGGTAGTTTTGTTTACAGTTTCTGTTGACCTGTGTTCATGACAACCGCAATGGTAAGGTTAAATAATGGTTGAAGTGAACGTTTAATAAACTCGGTACATAGTTACATAGTTAATTATTCATTGTGTAACATGTGACTTGTTAAGTTTATAGCAAATAAAAATAAATAAGCATTACTCAATGCAAAAGGTCGTTGTTCTTTCCTAGCGGTATAATTTTGCTTTCAAATATATTTAGGTTAATATAAATTTCAAAGGATTTTGAATAATACCACGTCATATAAATTAGTCATTTGCACTGTAATGTATAAAAATAAATTAAACTAAAATTTAATTTGGTTAAACCAATGTGATGACTAATGTGTCAGCTCACATAATATGTAAAATTTAAATATAATTTACAAAAGTATCGTAATTATTTTATCCTTATAGCATTATTAGTAATATTTAATTATATTATGACACACATCTATTATGAATTTTCATTTTTCAAGTATATTTTGACCATCGTACAGTCGACCACAAAACATCATCATATTAAAATATTTCATTGGTTGAATTGTTTTCTGTAATTTGAAAATTACTTATGGATATTTACGTTCTGAACTCGGCACTTATTTATTTATTATTTTAACCTCTATTTATCAAAGATCTTGTAGTATTGAAGTGATACAGAAGTATTTTTTTTTATCAGTTAGGCGGCACAGCCATGCCTCGAATCTAGAGTCCAGGACGACTAGATCTGTTAGCTATCTCGTGCTGGGGAGAAAAATATAATATTATTTAATATAATATCATTGATTAGGGTAGGGATAAAAAAGTCTGGCAACGTTACCTCATATAACGTAATAACATAATATCTTAAGAAATAGGTACCTTCAATTGACGCTGGTTTTATGAGAGAAGGTATGTGTCTGAAAACTATACGAAATACGAATGTACCTAATCGTTCCATTAGCAGTTTACCTACAAGCAAATCCCCTGCTCAGTTATCCGCCATCATATTATAACGTGGAATGCCCGCAAAAACATACCATGACAAACAAAACCCAAATGTGGCAGCTCAATAATTCTTATACCGTGAAAAGGTGTGAGTTCCATATTATAATACCGAATCGGTAATATATTGAGTTTCTTCCAAAGGGACTGCCAATTTAAGGATTATTAGTTAGATTATTATTTAGCTAACATGACAAAGTCTTTTAGTGAATATATCTGTATAGTAAATCTTTTATACCTTAATCAAGTAACATTGAAAATAATCTGAACAGATAAAAGAATTTGTCTCGGAGAAGGACAACGAAAAATAAATTGAGTTTCGATTTTCCTTTAAAGTTTGAGTGTTTGAAAACCTAATAATAAATCGAATGCCATACTTTACAAAAATATATTAACAAATGTTACAAAGGTAACAAAATCATATGATTAACACAGTTGCAAATAATAATAGAAATTGATTTACATGTGTATATGCATTGCTTCCACCTGCTATAATCATAATTCAAAAGCATATAGTGATATCCTTATCTGAACTGCAGTAAATTTATATTTTCATCTCATTCTCATCCGGTGCGTTGAGTGCGATGTGATAGTAGTCCGGCGGGCTGCAGTAACTGTCAATCTGTCAAGATCACAACATTGAAGTGTTGCAACAACTTAAAAAACTACTGAATTATGAGTAAATTGAATTATAAAAATGACGTATGTAATGTTTTGTCATTCTTTTTAATATTTTGAAAGTACCGCTACTTTGAACCTTAAACATTATAAAATTACAACATTTAAAAATATATATAAAAGCTTTTCTTTTAATTTTGTTATATCACATTGATGTAACTATTAATTCAAAGCAGTTTAAATAGGTCAATTAATTCTGAATTAATATTAATATTAAATTAAATTTGATTGTTGTTATTTTTTGCATAACACAATAAGTGGGTAATTTTACAACATTATATAGCAACACTGAAGTACCGTATATTCGCATTCGCTAGTCAGCCGTTCTCGATCTTACGTTTATAATCCTTTTCGTTCTATTTTCATTCTGTCAATCCTCGTAGTGAGGTGCGGTGGATCGCGTCGCGACATTTCTATTTCGATCAATGATAATGTTATTGTTGATTACACATAATCAAAACATCGTTATCGGCAAGGTTAGGCGATATTATATTGGTGCAATTGCGTAAAATAGTTGGCTAATATTTATCGCATATTGTGAAGGATATAAACAGTTTTAAGTTTTAGTGAATTGACAATGTCGATTGATGTTGTGTTGTGTTGTGTGTACTGATGTGTTTTGGTACTTTCTCGTGTTTCTGTGTGTTTATTTTGTGAAAATATGGGGTCTACGGGGCTGACGCTGGCGGACTTGCCGAATATTTTCATAATGATCGGCGCTTTGATAGCTCTGTTTGTTATGCTCGTCATACTTCTCAGGTAAGGTGGCTTCTTACATTATTAATGTTCGTAATGATATTACGTCTTTAACTTTGATAGTCGGTCCGCAAATAATGTCTATAAGATAGAGCATCTTGTGGATAGATACAAAGTAATTTGCCAGCAATTTTTAGAAAATAAAAAGTGTAAGAAAATACTACAACTTTTTACCAGAATTTACAATTTCAGTTTAATTTTATGTCTTCATAACAGCCTTGATAGCAATATAAAACATTGAGCAATCAAATTAAAATTGAAATAATAAAAATCACTTTCCAATGCATTGGAGAACCCTTCTTGACTTTAATGTCCATTAAAACCAACATACAATTCTCAATTTTATCCAAATTCTGATTTTTTTTTTTTATATGTAATGGTTGCCTCGTAGTAATAACCAACAATTTTTTCTAAGCATAATACAGATTTTGCTTGTAGAAATGCAAATATAATACCATCATCTATTACACTGAACTATTATTAATATTATTTACGTTATCTTCATATTACTGCAACTAGGCATTGTTGAAATGTATTTTTTAATGTAGTAAATTGGTATAATTGTCCACCTGTTGCAAAACATATTTCTTACAACTTTTTTCTTGTTACATAAATTTTATAGTTTATTAAAAATCTGATTTTGTTCTATAATTATTTTATTTGGGACTTGTAAATACTTTTTTCATTCTTAGATTTAAATGAATTAATCTCAGTTGTTTACTTTTGTTAATGACATGCGGAATGATTAAAATTCCTTTGTGTGCTAATTATGTTCACTCTTAACCCTTAACAACAATACATATTTCCAAAAGATCTTGCTTTAAGTATGAATATATAGTCAGAACAAAATTCAGTAATTCATTTTAAGTTCAAATGAGTTTTTATAGTTAAATACTTATTAATTATAATTACACTATAACACCAAAAGACAACAACAACATTATACAAATGTGTTGACGAGACGAATAAATAAAAAGAACATCTAATGTAATTTTGGAAATACAGAGATAACCAATGATATATTTAATTGTTAAGATGTTTTGTTGAGTGTGTTTATATATGTATAGTTTTTCAGTTCAGTTGTTAACTCAACATTTTATAAATTGTAATGAAGTTGCTTGTCTTACTGCATATATATTTGTTAAGTTCCGTATTTATGTAATATAGCCTTAGGTTTTACCGGCATATATAGTTGTGCTATAATATAGATTTAAAAGTCCATTAATTCATTCAAGACTGCTATTTTCAGAACGCTGGTAAATAGTATCTTTGCTTTAGCTCAAGTAATTAAAGTTTATAATAATGTGGTCTGTTTTTTTAGAATATCTAGTAATATAGTTTATTTCCTTAGGATATTCAGAGTAAAAATTAAAATTTATTGTAATAATTCTACCAAAAATTTTAATTTTTAGAAACTATATTTATTATTTTTTAAAAATAAGCACTGATTTTACTGTAGATAAACCAAATGCAATTCAGTTAAATTATATTTTTATTTCAAAGTCAAAAAGTCTAAAAAAGAAAAATTAAATATAATTCATGCTATGTTTTTTGTTATTTCTTGCTATAATTTGAACAATTAAAATTGTTTATTATTTAAGAATTCCTTCCTTCTTTAAACAAATTTTCCTTAAAATGTGTTCGTAAAAAGCGTTATGGTTCAGATAATACCAAGGTGCTTAAAAGAGTTTAAATTTGCAATATACTGCATTAAATATTAAGTCTGTTTTCTCAGATATGAATTATCTGTATATATAAAAATTAAAATATTTAAACAATGAGGACTTATAAAAAGGTATTCCAAATTATGTTAAGTATTTTTTTTGATATGGCGTGCAACTAAGAAAAAGTATGCAAAGGGGAGGATTTATAGTATAAGGGATTAAAGAATGGGATGTTATGGGATGGGAAGGGGAAA
>JADANM010005263.1:1618338-1630843 GCA_026213755.1 Eurema hecabe | reverse complement strand
AGTATAAGGGATTAAAGAATGGGATGTTATGGGATGGGAAGGGGAAAAATGGGTCTCTAGTGCTTTCAATAAACAAACCACCATCTAAAACACATCTCTTGTTAGATACCATTACTTGATAATGGCTTTCTTTGGTAAAGTGGTAGTACCCCAGTGTGAGTCGAACTTATTTGGCTAGACAGTGTAGCTTTACCATCTTCTATTGTATTGTAATATAGTATTAATAATATATTAAACTCGGAAAGCAATTAAGATTGTATAAAAGTAAAAAAAAATGCATGAATCAGCTTTATGATAATAATACTCACATTAAAATCATGAATGATTCAATGTTTACATTATTATTTAATTTTTTTTTGTTATTTACTTACTACAGTATAGTAGTGTTTTGCTTGCATTACTGAAAAATTAAACAATTTTTTTTAATGGCAGTATTATTGCAGCTGATATTAGTAATACAAACAAACGATACAATACAATCTGTTTCCTTTGTAATATTGATATTATAATATATCATAGTGTCTATAATTTGACTTTTGTCTATAATACATGATAAATAAATAAATATTTTCAGGACATTTATACACAGCGCCATCTAGTTCCAAGTTAAGCCGAAGCTTGTGTTATGGTAACTAGATAACGGAATAAATTACATATACATACTTTTCTTTTGTAAATACATACATACAATACATAGCAACACCCAGACCCCAGAAAAATACAAATGTAAATTACAAATATATTTTTCCGGTGTGGGAATCGAACCCACGACCCTTCGCGCAGAAAGCAGTTGTGTTACCACTGCGCCAAGCGGTCGTCTGATAGATGTAAAAAGTCATATAACATCCTAATAGTTATTAGTACAAGTTTATACTCAGGCTTCGTCCCTGTACGGTGTAATTGGCTGTTTATAACAATATAATTATAAAAATTCCACAAGCTTGCGTAATAGTATTTAAGTATATACATATACGAAGTTTGGACGCGGCATCCTTGACACCCTATTGCATGCTCACTTGTCGAACTTGACAGAAATCTAGGTGTCTCGTATTCGCCACTCGTGTTAACTCGTGCTTTTTAAGCATTCACGTGCTCACGTGATTTTAGATCGAGTGCTTAAAGTTGGGTCTGTTTATCAACAGTGAGTTAAGAAACGATTAGGGAATGTATTAATAAAATAAAGCTATTATATATATTACTAGCTGTTGCTCGCGACTTCGTCCCCGTCGGATCTATTTCTATTATTATGTTATAGTGAGTGAGTCTTATAATATAGCCATATACTGTCGCGGACTTTTTTTAGATCATTTAAAGAGGAATAATTCTTTCATCCATATTATTTTTGTATCTTGAACCGTTTTCGCAGCGCACGCAAAGGAAGCCCTCAAAGATGAATAATTTTCCCCGTTTTTCCCATATTTTCCATTATATCTTCGCTCCTATTAGTCGCAGCGTGATGTTATGTAGCCTAAAGCCTTCCTCGATAAATGGTCAATTCAATAAAAAAAGAATTTTTGCAATTCCAACCAGTAGATCCTGAGATTAGCGCGTTCAAACAAACAAACAAACTCTTCAGCTTTATATATTAGTATAGATATAGATTATATACGGTCGAATTTAGAAACCTCATCCTTTTTTTGAAGTCGGTTAATATGCAATATAGTTATTATTTTTAGGCATGCGAAGTTGCGCTTAGTGTAGCGCTTTTCTATAGTCGAAATTGGTCATTGACCATCAGTCAAACGTGCTCGTTGACCCACCGTGGCATGAAAATGAAGAAATAAGGGGCAACAAATTTAATTTATTACTTTATATCTGTCCAGCTGTATTTCGCGGTTACAGGGTGAAAGCCATCTAAGATAGCGCTTCCTTTGTATAAATATTTTTAATATTTACAAATTATGTATTTGGCTTTCTATTGGTAAAAATAAAATTCAAAGATAACCTACTATAGTCACAATACACGTCATATAATAATCCGATTTAAATCAATGGCACCCATAGAATATAGACTAGTAGATTAGTACATATAGACATTTCAAATAAATATTTGTTAGACAGCCTAGAACACATTTGATTTGGTGTCCATATTCAAAAAATATAATATACAACATGTCCCAAAACTCAACGATAAGCTCGTACCTACGAATCAGCCTCGTCGTGGTTATTCAGGAAAAAATAACATTTTTTTTCTAGATAATTTTTTTAAATTATTTGTATAGCATTGTTTATGTACACTTTTTTTACACCAGACGGTGACAAAGTATTGTAAAAAAAAATATTATTTTTTCCTAAACACGTTGTAGAAACAGGCTATGGCTCGAACTCCATTAAAAGCAACCGTTTTAGTTTCCTAAGAAGAAAATTAATTTAGCGAAGATTAACATAATACTCACATAGTTGTATCATAGCAACTTCTACGTGCTTCTATGTGCGGAAATCTGTTATCAGGTCGAGGAAAAGTGATAACGATACCGCATAAAAAATATTTGAAAACATTTGACACTGTTTATAAAGCAACATTTATAGTAGGTTTGCTTGTTCGTAGATTTAGATTGTCGTAGTACCTACAAGTGATATTACAGAAAAGCTTATTTTTAATTTGCATTTAAATAAAATATCTAAAAATATCTCAATCTGAAACAATAAAGGCTTCCCCGTAATGTTAAGAAGTATATATAACTGTCGGTTGGTTAAATCGGTATGCAATTTTCAGTATTAATCGTCAGACAAAAATTTGGCCAAATAATTTGGACACCGTCTTTTATTAAGGGCTTTCTTTTCAAAGGAAAAAGAACGAAAACATATGATACACTTTTTCTATCTTTAAAATGTTCTTCCCTTTTTGAAAAAATTACCGTACATTATTCCTCAGATTATGATTAACCAAATATATAATTAATTTTAACCAAATGAAAACGCTTAACGCTTCGACCAGGCTAACAGAACTAAAAGTAGTTACACGTGCATCCAAGGTATTCGTTAACTATTCTAAATAAAAAAAATATGTACCGACCCTTGGCGATTAACCTTTCAGACGTGAACATTTTGAACAAGTCTAAAAATAGGTTAGATGCAACGAAACTGACCTCGCTTCTCATTATTTTCACGAGACGACGCGATCTCAAAGTGCCCTACACTGTAGTGTTTGTTTGCGATGTTGAGTGCGACAGACCTGTATGTGCACCCGGCGTTATGTACTGTCTCGTTTGAACTTTAATAGGTTCAGCTGGCTGGTTTTATGTAAAACTGTAGGAGAAAGAAATTGCAAAATCTTTATAGAATTACTAGCTGTTGCCCGCGACTTCGACTATAGTAGCTAGCAGTCTGCAGTCTTATATAAAAACTACACGAAGATTAAAAACAGATTAGAAGCATTATTGGCATTAACACAAAACTGACGTACGTTTTTAGTACCTAATTTATTCAGATATTTCTGACCGTTTGATCAGATAGTTTGCTTAAGAACGAGTGACATTTACATTTTGCCTAGTAACCAAACAAGGTGCGGCTGTATGCCTGTTCATTAGCTGGAAATAAGTGCAAATTCAAACTTATTTGATGTAAATATATTTTGGTTTATTAGAATAGTATTTTACAGTTTATGGCAGTTTCACTTGTGTAAATCGGGATATTTTCTTTTATTGCCTATGACACCGAAATACTGTGGCTTCCTCTTACTAAGGGTAGCATCGAAGGCCCATCCCGTCTTTATCCTACCCTCTGTTACATCTTGCGACAAATCAATGTCCCCAAAAACAAATTAAAGGCCAGCATGAAAGACATTTCAAAATCGTTTCAGAATATCCAAAGATTAATTTCTAAATCTTGATGAAAAAAACTAATTTATATTAATAAATTTATATTTCAGGACGTTTATACACAGCGCCATCTAGTTCCAAGCTAAGCAGAAGCTTGTGTTATGGCAACTAGATAACGGAATAAATTACATATACATACTTTTCTTTTGTAAATACATACATACAATACATAGCAACACTCAGACCCCAGAAAACTGCTAATGTAAATTACAAATATATGTATTTTCCGGTGTGGGGATCAAACCTACGACCCTTCGCGCAGAAAGCAGTTGCTACCACTGCGCCAAGCGGTTGTCAGTTATAATAATATGTACATACAGTATGTAGTCTTACAAATAGCTCCCTAATAAAATATTTATGTTTCAAATATAAATTTATAATTTATATAATCAGACGATAAATGACTTTGTACTACTACGTGTTCGTGATTATAATTATGTAATTTAAAATGACAATTATACGTCATTATGTGGATGAAATATTACCTAATATCAATGATTAATGGTTTGTATTTCCTTTGTTCATTTTAAAGTTGTTTTAGATCTACTTATAATAATAGTAATAATTAATAAATTATACATCAGGATGCTAATTTTAATACAGCGCCACCTAGACCTATATTATTATGTAAATATTCTTTTGTAAATTCAATTTCTGAATGTTTTTATCGAACCCACGGACTGCACCGAGCTGTCATCAATGTTATGTTCTCTTCTTAAAGTTGTCAATTTGTTTGTATGGATTGTTACAGAAACATGGAAGTGATAGGCATTGTCGGGGAAGGGCGGGAGGACACGTGGCCGAGGGCGATGCATCCGCCGCGCCTGCTCATGCAAAGGGTGCACATACCCTTCACGTTCAAGCTGATGGAGAACGAGCCTATAGGATATGGCGGTAAGGTCCATTGGATTGTTCTAGAAATAATCCATACTAATATTATAAATGGGAAAGTGTGTCCTTTTGTCTTTATTTCACGGCAAAACGGGTGGACTGATTAAGTTGAAATTTGGTTTTTAGACAGATGATACCCTGGATTAAAATATAGAATACTTATTATCCCGGGAACGGAAACTACGCGGGTAAAAGTGCGGGGGGCGGCAATTTATAATGCCGGAATTATTATTTAATTATATTATTATATAGAATTAATTAGTCATTTATAATGCCGGAGTCCTGGAATGCTATTCAAATTTAAGTACGACTTAATTTGACAGTTTGTCATACAAATCTGTCAAAGTAACTAGATTTGAGACTTGCCTAAATTTGATTTGCGTTTAATTATTTGGCCGTCAGACAGGCAAAAGAAAGAGGCTACTTGAGAAGTATTATATAATAATAATATCATGTATATAGTGTCCATCGTGAAAATACTGATGATGTTAATTCGGATGTCATTCTAAATATTTGAAATTTGTATATATATTTAAAAATGAAACTCGTCTTCCGTTGTCACGACATAACATGACAAAGGGCTTGACCGATTTGGCTGATTTTTTTTGTTGTGTATTTGTTATTACTTGGAGAAGGTTCTTATCTGAGAAAAGATTAGCATTCACTTTTTTGATATTTCATGATTATAGGGCAAATAGGGCAATACTAGTTTAAAATATTTTTTTTTTATCGACAGTGACCTTATGCTCAAGGTCCTAATGAGGTTCTACAGTATGGCTGTTTTAGTATGGGATAAAATAACTTTAAAAAACATCATATTGCCTGCATTCTCATCTTAACATTGTCAATTCTCCACGAAAACCACATGTCATAACACCGCAATTTCTATTACTCCAGCATGATTGAAATGTTAATATGAAAACAGGCGTAGCAACAGTAAAAGCAAGGCCTCAACTAAGAAATCATAGCAAAAACATACGATAGAGATACGTGTTTTGTAATTCGTGTGACATTTCATAGACTAGAGGCAAAAGCGGTGGGCGTTGCAAAACGTTGTTTAGCGAGCTCTCGAGACTTGGCGTGCGAGAGCGTTGCTTTTGTAATTCTCGATATGCCATTGTTTCGTAACGACAGTTCAAGGACTTGTAGTCTTGTAGTCTTGAACTTGGCTGCACGATGATGTGCCAATGAAGAAGCGTTCATATATCCGCCGTTTGATTAGTTTCTGTCTATTCTGAGGACTTCCTTTCTGAAGAATTACTGAATTCGACCTGCACTCTTATGTTAAGAGTCCTGATTTTAGAGGCTATAAAATGTGATACGAAAGTGTCAATTAACCAACTGCTTCGAAGAATCTGTATCCAAATTTTGCTGTTCCTAATATATTGATTTAATTTGTTTTCTTACCTTAGAAATGACAATCGCCTTTTTTACCAGAATAACTTCTATGCCCTTCTCAGGAATAAAGAAAGAGATCAAATGCCAAAGTCCTAAGCTTTATTTTAATTCAAGTTCATGTCCTATTTCTTTTTTTCCTATTAATCTGAAAGCAAATGCTTTGTCCAGGTTTTAATTTGTTTTCTTACCCGAAATAAGATAATAACTTTATTTTCAGAATAACTTGTTTGTCTCCTTTAATGAAGAATGGAAGAATTAATGAAATACTTAAGTCTTTAGCTATATTTTCATTCCAGTTGTATCTGTATCTTCCCTATTAAGCTATTTGTATTGTGCAGGTGTAAGCTGCTGCGTGTCGTCTACAGTGAGGTACTGGCACGCCAGCTGGTGGGGAGCGCCCGTCCGCACGCTACATCAGACCCTGTGGGGCACGCTGCCGGAGATACTGGCGTCAAACCACCTCAATTTCACACGGTAATTACTAATGGCTTGATAGATATGCGTTGTACAAATACTGGTAAATATTTTATATAACATAGGGGGCAAACGAGCAGGCGTGCCACTCTATGGAATGTGGTCATCGCAGCCCATGAACAAGTTGGGGTTGTAGGAACTATCGACCCGCCTGGTGTGGCTCGTACCTATATATTTTACATTTATAATACGTATAAAGTTTCCTCTCGAATCACTATTAAAAAAACGAATTAAAATGGGTTACGTAGTTTTAAATATTTAAGTATATATATGTATGTCGCAGGCGGATTGTATAATCCGCTGTATTACATTACGGCTAGCAGTTTTACAAAACAGGGCCGTTTTGCAAAGCGGCGGTTCAACGATTAGCCATATTGAATGCGGATAAGTAAAAAACCACCTAAATGTATTCGTCGCCATATGTTAGTTTTTTTAATATATTAGGTTAGGTTAGGTTAGTTATTTTTTATTATAAAAAAACTTATTTACTCATCTTTAATAAAAATGAAGCTTAGTATTCAAGTTTTTTTATAATGATACAAAACTAACATAACCTAACCTAATTTAATAAAAATAAAGCTGAGTAATCAAGTTCTTATTATAATGATACAAAAACTACGCAAGACAATACGGCTAAACGTTGAACCGCCGCTTTGCAAAACGGCCCTGTTTTGTAAAACGGCTAGCCGTAATGTAATACAGCGGATTATACAATCCGCCTGCGACATGTATATTGTATATCCCTAACATAGGAACAGTGAAAGCGACTTAGTTTTATGTTATTGTATGACGTGATATAAAGCTTTTTGGTAACATCAAAATAAAAAAAAATGCAATTTGATATTTTACGACAATTGTGGATATTTATGTTCAAGGTCGTCTCAATTCGAACCGTATCGTATTGTATCATATATTTTCTATTAAAAGAATAGCTGAATATTGCAAAAACAAAACTCATAAATTGAGCAAGTATGTTATGTTACCCAACTTAGAGCTCTTAGATTTATTTATTTTAATATATGTACATCATAAAATATAATTACTATTTATAGTAAAAAGGAGGTACACGTAGGCTTTTCCTGACGTCACTCAACCTCCTCAGAGCCGTTGCGGAAATATTACTATGCCACTTATAAATTACGCTACAAATATATTCAGAATATTTCTTAAGACTAAATGCAAATATCTATACGAGTCAACGACATATTCGTGACTTGTTCTATTCAATACTTGGTTTGTCCATCATCAAGTCCGGTACTGCTTTTTCAATATATATAATAACACTCTTAAAGAAAATCAGTTCAGGAGATCCGGATAGTACATTTATAGGTCGCGTCACGAATGTTTAGCGCTGGACGAGAATAGCTGCGCATAGGTAGAATCGCGCTCGTAATTGACGTATTGGTGCGAGAAAGACAACACGACTGGGGAACTAATCAACGCTCGCGCATCCGACGATCACGCGCCTCGCGCGCCTTGCCGTCCTCTCGATACCTTATTTTTGACTTCTGCGCTTCGTTCAGCGCTAAAGATTCGTAACGCGACCTATACTTATGCTTAGACGTCCCCATGAGTCTATTCCAAGGGTATTTAATCAGTAGCAGTGCTCTTTGATGCACGTCTGACTTTGCAGCCTCCTTCTCCCTATTTTTTATAAGTGGGAACGTCTTACGTTCACCGCATCCTCGGGGGAGAAAGAGGCGGTTATGTTGGACTCGCATGACATGGTGCCCCTTCCAATCAACTTCTAATAATTCCAATACCTACTAAAACCTACCGGTTTTCCTCTATGCACACTGACACGGAGGGATTCGCGAGAACGCCACGAGCAGTCTTCCGCGAGTCCGACTTACTTTAATAAACTTCTCAGCTTCACATAAGCATACCTTCCATCACAGTGACGTCACTGGTAGTTAAACTGTCCAATTGTATTGTAATGTTTGGTCTCATAACCAAGATGACGTCGCGTAAGATTGGCTCATATGTTGGCAAGTTAAAAACATTAACTATTATCATCACACAACGTTCTAACTTAAGCTATTTACGACTTATATAAGACGGCAATTATTAAGTTATTAATTCGGTAGCATGAGAAAAAATTAATAGCTTTTCGATGTTAATAACAAAACGGTACGATGAGTAATAGTCTTGTCATTATCTAGCAGTATTTATAATTTACCGTTATGTACTTATTTATTATTTATCCCACATAGTTCGATCGCGGAGTATTTAACATGTCTTTGCTAATATTGGCGAATGGAAGTGTGTTAGTGGGTTTGTTTTTTTCTCTGTTTACTTTAGTAGTAAGTTATTTGTTTTTCCTAAATCGTAAAGTTTTTGGCCTGTTTACTAGAAGTCGAAGAATGTTTAGGAGAATCTTTTTAAGTAAAATCTGCACCTCTAGACTTAATTATTTAAATAAATATCTTAACAAAATGCAGAACTTAATATTACTGCTGCACATCTGAAGGTCAAGCTGGTATCTTATTTGTATCAGATTTAAAAAAAAAACATCTTGATCGCGTTATACGTATGCGTAGGTCTTCATTATAATACCCAAGTAAACAAAGCAATTGCGAGACCGGCCAGCCACCGGTTGGGTGTTGCGTAGGATCAGTTCTATATTAGTCATCGTCGGCGAATGTCTTAGGTCTGTGTTCCTGTGAGTGTAGTATCGTTGGCGAAGTTTTCGTTAAGAATCATCAGGAGACATTTTACATCGCCTGGCCTGATCGTTAGCAAAAGTTTAAGATGACATGTCTGGCTAAGGGTATAATAGGCCTAGGCTTAAATATATCCTCTGGAATAGATAAAGTGTAACTCTCTTCCAGCATCTAAGATCCTTTCCATATCTTTACTAATGCAGGGTAACTAAGGTTTGATTAATAGTCAAGTAATGAAGACTAAAGAAGGGTTATAATTTCATACACGTGCTTATAAAGAAGCACGGCTTTGTGAAAAGTCAAAGTTGCATTAACCCTTTCATCGTCATCTTTATCATTGAATATAATAAAACGAATAAACTAGAGCAAGGACATGCGTTTTAATAAGATTATAACTGTAATAATAACCTGCTGCTGAGCAACATTGTGTCTTTTTCTCTTTTCTTTGTCAGCATTTATTTATGTATTGTTAAGTTGGGTACATACATATAGGCACATAACTTCAAAATGAACGATTTCTTTTGTCCAACTGTGAAGTGGCTTGTGTATTGTTTTAATTGTAATATGTTTCTTTTTTCTTATAATTATATACTCGTATAATCTAATTAGAGCACGAGGAGAGCAAACAAACCAAGGGTAGGTTCTCCTCGCAGGAGGCTGACTGTGTGGGTATCCCCACCGTGCCAGATATTCTACCGCCTGAGCACTAGTTATGGGCTGGCGTTTCTCTTAACATTAGGGGTACGTCCAGCTCGTCTCCTTAATTCATCGTATAAAAAAAAACAAAACGGAATAAAGTTTGTCTTTTTCTAAGAGAGTGGTAAACGATCAAAACCTCCTAACGATATTGCTTTACAATCTCTACAAGACAGTACAAACTAGTGAAAAATATAGCTTACTAGTAGCTCCAAGTAAGACACCTGTACAATGGACACAAGATCAATGGACCACAGCCTCCCGCAAACTCGTCGGTGGCGTAGGTCGCTATTTCGGCATTCATTAATATTTATAAGACGTCCTGCAATTTCTTATGAGATCTCATACCGCAACATTTTTTGTCCTCTTCAAATATTACAGCTTCTATACAAAGCTTTCCTTTAATTTTTACCTTTAGTTAGCTAAATAAGGCTGCGTATTTTAGGTTATTTTTGTTTTTCTTACGTCCTAACCGTACAAAATTTATTTGTTTGACCAATGTGTTATTCATACGAAAGATTATATAAAGATGGCCTAATTTTTGTACATTAGGAAGTTATCAGAATATTGACCCCATGACAAGAACTGTGCAGACGGCAGTTGAATGATTATTTTATTTTGAAACAGTTCACCAGCAAGACCTTTTTATCGCAATAAAAATATCATGTATAACCGCTATCAATATAATATCTAATAATTTCTGAATCGCGCAACATATGTACCTATACTTTTTAAATCTCATCATCGAACCATTGGCCTACGACTCACGAGTAGTGACTGACCAAGGGCCTTCTTTTTCGTGCAACGGTTTTTTACCTTAAATCTAAGTAACTTACCAAATTCGAAGCTCAAGAGAAGAAATTACTTGGCCTAAATGTACGTTCACTACACACTAACAGAACGTTGACCCCGTCCCAGCTGCGCAGGAGTTTATATGCACGAAGGTCGAGCGCCATTGCTTTCGATGATACGTTTAAATATAGTAAGGCAACAAATACTAGCTGTCCTGATTTTAAAGAACTCTATATTATAAATATGTCTAGCTCATGTAATATTGTAGTTATATCATATATTAAAAAATTCATGGTCCGAATTTTTTTTTTCTATTATTCTACTTACTTGATTAATGTCAATTTCAACGATTCCAATTTAAATAATAGCTGAAAAATACATTTCGTATACATTTTTATATTAGCGTTTTATTAAACTTGGTTATTCTAATAGAAAATTGGTTTAGTTGTCACTTATCAAAATATCTTCGAAATTGTAATGTAAATCCAGAGAAAATCAGGCTTAGTAATTCATCATCTCTTACATGAAAAATCCAATATTCTTATACATCCGCAACACAGTTTATCATGTGCGTACCCTATTTATAAAGAAGAAGGCAATGGCTCCTTTTAAGCATCGTTTAGCAAATTATAAAAACAATGAATTAATAACAATGTTTTCCGAGTTCCCTTCACTGTTACAGGAAGGTTCCCAGTTTCGAAAGGTAACATTGTTGGCTTATTGCGTTTCATCCGATTTGTTTGGTTTATAAAGTCAGAGAAATACATTAGTAATGTCCTGTGTTTGACTCATGAATATACCAAGTTGTCTTTTAAATCCACGTAGCTTTTGCCCTTCTCTTAATTCTTGGTCAGACATGCTGTTGTAAAGTGCTTTCAGATATTAGTATAGATTTGACCAAGGTTATAGTTACATCACGTTGCCCAACCACGGTTGTCGTTGGCAAAATGTTTGCCACATATGCCTATAAATATTTGCAAGAATGACCAAACATTATCATGTTTGTAATGCCTTAGAATGTCTCGTGGAGGAAGTTTCAATCACAGACTGTTGTTGAACAGTGTACTTAATAATTTTATAAGATGCTCTCAGATATTATTATAGACTAGCTGTGCCAGCGACTTCGCCCGCGTAGAAAAGTGACATTGGGCAGCATGTTTTAAAATGCCTAACCCGCGCCAACAAACGTTCAGCAAGTTCAACGTGATTCTTTAAATTGCCATAACTTTTTTATTTATCAACCGATTGACATGAATTAAACACTCAATGCTAAGTGAAGCTTACCACAATATATCATTGCAAACCCCATCTAGATAGGATAAGTCGTTTCTGAGATTAGCGTGCACAAACAAACAGACAAACAGACAAAAATTCCAAAAATCATGGTTTTGGGTTCTATTGCGTTAATAAAGGTCTCCTATAATATTTTTTCTCATATATCTTCCATGTACAGACAGCGACTCGTTACGTTTTTATTATATGTATAGATATAGATTTAACATCCGTGAAGTTGCTGAACTAAAGTTATCGTTGGCGGTAAAGTATTGGCCGTACTGCCGCTTAATATTGCACTAATGAATTTGATATGTGTATGTCCAAGCATGCTTAGACTTCTTAGAAATTTCTTTGTATATTAATTAAACCTTTTGTTCTTGCTTTTAAAAAGTCAAAATTATTATTTCACATTAATATATCTAATTTGTTCTAGTGAGCATATCGTAGTAGAACATATCGTGGCATACCCAGATTTCATATTGTACTACATTGGAG
>JADANM010005263.1:1606807-1618238 GCA_026213755.1 Eurema hecabe | reverse complement strand
AGTATAAGGGATTAAAGAATGGGATGTTATGGGATGGGAAGGGGAAACATGGGTGTCTAGTGCTTTCAATAAACAAAACACCATCAAAAACACATCTCTTGTTAGATACCATTACTTGATAATGGATTTCTTTGGAAAAGTGGTAGTACCCCAATGTGAGTCGAACTTATTTGGCTAGACAGTGTAGCTTTACCATCTTCTATTGTATTGTAATATAGTATTAATAATATATTAAACTCGGACAGCAATTAAGATTGTTTAAAAGTAAAAAACTGCATGAATCAGCTTTATGATAATAATACTCACATTAAAAGCATGAATGACTCAATGTTTACATTATTATTTTATTTTTTTGTTATATTACTTACTACAGTATAGTACAGTTTTTTTGCATTACTGAAAAATTAAACAATTTTTTTAATGGCAGTATTATTGCAGCTGATATTAGTAATGCAAACAAACAAACAAACAATACAATCTGTTTCCTTTGTAATATTGATATTATAATATATCATAGTGTCTATAATTTGATATTTTACTTTTTTTGATATATAAATAGATCTTAAAGCAAAAGTATTTAGTTTATTTTTTGATATTTATATTCAATAGTTTTAAATAACAATACATGATAGATGTAAAAAGTCATTTAACATCCTTATAGATAATAGTACAAGTTTATACTCCGGCTTCGTCCCTGTACGGTGTAATTGGCTGTTTATAACAATATAATTATAAAAATTCCACAAGCTTGCATAATAGTATTTAAGTATACGAAGTTTGGACGCGGCATCCTTGACACCCTATTGCGTGCTCACTTGTCGAACTTGACAGAAATCTATAGGTGTCTCGTATTCGCCACTCGTGTTAACTCGTGCTTTTTAAGCATTCACGTGCTCACGTGATTTTAGATCGAGTGCTTAAAGTTGGGTCTGTTTATCAACAGTGAGTTAAGAAACGATTAGGGAATGTATTAATAAAGAAAGCATATCTCCTTTTTATGAGGTAGTTTAATATGCAATATAGTTATTATTTTCATGCATACATGAAAATGAAATAGTAAGGGGCATCAAATTTATTTTATTATTTTATCTGACCTATTTTGCTGTTACAGGGTGAAAGCCATCTAAGATAGCGCTTCCTTTGTATAAATATTTTTAATATTTACAAATTATGTATTTGGCTTTCTATTGGTAAAAATAAAATTCAAAGATAACCTACTATAGTCACAACTACACGTCATATAATAATCCGATTTAAATCAATGGCACCCATAGAAGCTTAGTAGTATAGACAAGTACTACATATAGACATTTCAAATAAATATTTGTTAGACAGCCTAGTACACATTTGATTTGGTGTCCATATTCAAAAAATATAATATAATACATGTCCCAAAACTCAACGATAAGCAACCTACGAATCAGCCTCGTCATGATTTTTCAGGAAAAAATAACATTTTTTTCTAGATATTTTTTTTAAATTACTTGTATAGCATTGTTTATGTACACTTTTTTTACACCATACGGTGACAAAGTATTGTAAAAAAAAATATTTTTTCCTAAACACGTTGTAGAAACAGGCTATGGCTCGAACTCCATTCCAAGCAACCGTTTTAGTTTTTTAAGAAGAAAATTAATTTAACGAAGATTAATATAATACTTACATAGTTGTATCATAGCAACTTCTACGTGCTTCTATGTGCGGAAATCTGTTATCAGCTCGAGGAAAAGTGATAACGATAACGCATAAAAAATATTTGAAAACATTTGACACTGTTTATAAAGCAACATTTATAGTAGGTTTGCTTGTTCGTAGATTTAGATTGTCGTAGTACCTACAAGTGATATTACAGAAAAGCTTTATTTTTAATTTGCATTTAAATAAAATATCTAAAAATATCTCAATCTGAAACAATAAAGGCTTCTTCTTAAATCGGTATGCAATTTTCAGTAATTAACCGTCAGACAAAATTTTTGCCAAATAATTTGGACACCGTATTTTATTAAGGACTTTCTTTTCAAAGGAAAAAGAAAGAAAACATGATACATGTTTTCTGTCTTTAAAATGTTCTTCCCTTTTTGAAAAAAATACCGTAAAACATTCCTAAGATTATGATCGATTGATGCGCGTTTTGTCTCCACTTTAAAAAACTAAATCTTAAATCTATATCTATACTTCTATACTAATATATAAAAGCTGAAGAGTTTGTTTGTTTGTTTGTTTGAACGCGCTAATCTCAGGATCTACCGGTTCGAATTGAAAAATTCTTTTTTATTGAATTGACCATTTATCGAGGAAGGCTTTAGGCTACATAACATCACGCTGCGACTAAAAGGAGCGAAGATAATATTGAAAATATGGAAAAAACGGGGAAAATTATTCATCTTTGAGGGCTTCCTTTGCGTGCGCTGCGAAAACGGTTCAAGATACAAGAATAATATGTAGGAAAGAATTATTCCTCTTTAAATGATCTAAAAAAAAGTCCGCGACAGTATATGTCTATCTTCTAAGATTGACTCACTATACTACTACTACTACACTACACTATAATAGAAATAGATCCGACGGGGACGAAGTCGCGAGCAACAGCTAGTGTAATCTTAAACTTTTATTCATAATTTTAACCAAATGAAAACGCTTAACGCTTCGACCAGGCTAACAGAACTAAAAGAAGTTACACGTTCATCCAAGGTATTCGTTAACTATTCTAAATAAAAAAAAATATGTACCGACCCTTGGCGATTAACCCCTCAGACGAGAACATTTTGAACAAGTCTAAAAATAGGTTAGATGCAACGAAACTGACCTCGCTTCTCATTATTTTCACGAGACGACGCGATCTCAAAGTGCCCTACACTGTAGTGTTTGTTTGCGATGTGGAGTGCGACAGACCTGTATGTGCACCCGGCGTTATGTACTGTCCTGTTTGAACTTTAATAGGTTCAGCTGGCTGGTTTTATGTAAAACTGTGAAAGAAAGAATTAAGAAGTTGTTAAATCTTTATGTAATTCTTATTAGAAAAGCTGCTACTAACTGAAGTTGTTGTAGTCCAAGATTTTTAAGATTATTATACTAATATGTTTATTATTTATGAAAGAAAAATTAATGATGTAAAACTGTAAGAGGAATAAACCGCTTTATCGTTATGGAATTCTTTGCCTCTTAATATTGGAAGAGAAGGTAGATATAGATATAGAAAAGTATGTAAGTATATGTAATTTATTCCGTTATCTAGTTGCCATAACACAAGCTTCTGCTTAGCTTGGAACTAGATGGCGCTGTGTATAAGTGTCCTGAAAATATAAAATATAAACAAATATAAACTCCTTGCTCCATAAATGGGGCTATTCTAACCACCTATGTAAACAATTTCATAACTAAGCATAAGATAACTTGTGATCTATTTCTGACCCCTCCATAGTAACACTATATACGTTTGTCATGCTACGACCGAATTTCCTCCCTCCTACAGGGCGGAACGGGTACCTATGCTATAGTAGCTAGCAGTCGTATATAAAAACTACACGAAGATTAGAAGGAATTATTGGCATTAACACACGACTAACGTACGTTTTTAGTACCTAATTTATTCAGATATTTCTGTCCGTTTGATCAGATAGTTTGCTTAAGAACGAGTGACATTTACATTTTGCCTAGTAACCAAACAAGGTGCGGCTGTATGCCTGTTCATTAGCTGGAAATAAGTGCAAATTCAAACTTATTTGATGTAAATATATTTTGGTTTGTTAGAATAGTATTTTACATTTTATCGCAGTTTCACTTGTGTAAATCGGGATATTTTTTTTATTGTCTATGACACCGAAATATTGTGGCTTTCTCTTACTAAGGGTAGCACCGAAGGCCCATCCCGTCTTTATCCTACCCTCTGTTACATCTTGCGACAAATCAATGTTTAAAGGCCAGCATAAAAGACATTTCAAAATCGTTTCAGAAGATCCAAAGATTAATTTCTAAATTTTGATGAAAAAAACTAATTTATATTAATAAATTAATATTTCAGGACGTTTATACACAGCGCCATCTAGTTCTAAGCTAAGCAGAAGCTTGTGTTATGGCAACTAGATAACGGAATAAATTACATATACATACTTTTCTTTTGTAAATACTGCAAATGTAAATTACAAATTATGTATTTTCCGGTGTGGGGATCGAACCCACGAGACCCTTCGCGCAGAAAGCAGTTGTGCTACCATTGCGCCAAGCGGTCGTCAGTTATAATATTATATATATGTAATGTATGTATGTAGTCTTACAAATAGCTCCCTAATAAGATATTTATGTTTCAAATATAAATTTATAATTTTATAATGAGACGTTAAATGACTATGTACTGCTACGTGTTCGTGATTATAATTATGTAATTTATAATGACAATTCGTTATGTGTTATGTGGATGAAATATTACCTAATATCAATGATTAATCATTTGCATTTCCTTTGTTCATTTTAAAGTTGTCTTAGATCTACTTATAATAATAGTAATAATTAATAAATTATACATCAGGATGCTAATTTTAATACAGCGCCACCTAGACCTATATTATTAAGATACATATTCTTTTGTAAATTCAATTTTTGAATGTTTTTATTGAAACCACAAACTGCACCGAGCTGTCATCAATGTTATGTTCTCTTCTTAAAGTTCTCAATTTGTTTATATGGATTGTTACAGAAACATGGAAGTGATAGGCATTGTCGGGGAAGGGCGGGAGGACACGTGGCCGAGGGCGATGCAGCCGCCGCGCCTGCTCATGCAAAGGGTGCACATACCCTTCACGTTCAAACTGATGGAGAACGAGCCTATAGGATATGGCGGTAAGGTTCATTGGATTGTTCTAGAAATAATCCATACTAATATTATAAATGGGAAAGTGTGTCCTTTTTTTCTTTATTTCGCGGCGAAACGGGTGGACTGATTTAGTTGAAATTTGGTATGTAGATGGATGATACCCTGGATTAAAACATAGGATACTTAATATCCCGGGAACAGAAACTACGCAGGTAAAACTACGGGGAGAGGCTAGTAATTTATAATGCCGGAGTCCTGGAATGCTATTCAAATTTAAGTACGACTTAATTAGGTCCAATTTGACAGTTCGTCATAAAAATCTGTCTAAATAACTAGATTTGAGACTTGCTTAAATTTGATTTGTGTTTAATAATTATTTGACCGTCAGACAGGCAAGAAATAGGCTACTTGACTATTATACAAAAATAATATCATGTACATATTGTCCATCGTTAAAATACTGATGATGTTAATTCGGATGCCGTTCTAAATATTTCAAATTTAAAATTAATCTTTGAATGCCAGTGACTTTATAATCTAGGTGCTAAAATAACTTTAAAAAACGTTCTCATTGTTAATTCTCCACGAAAATCATATGTCATTACGTCGCAATTTCTATTACTCCAGCATTATTGAAATGTTAATATGAAAACAGCCGTGGCAACAGTAAAAGCAAGGCCTCAACTAAGAAATCATAGCAAGAACATACGACAGAGATACATGTTTTGTAATTCGTGTGACATTTCATAGACTAGAGGCAAAAGCGGTGGGCGTTGCAAAACGTTGTTTAGCGAGCTCTCGAGACTTGGCGTGCGAGAGCGTTGCTTTTGTAATTCTCGATATGCCATTGTTTCGTAACGACAGTTCAAGGACTTGTAGTCTTGTAGTCTTGAACTTGGCTGCACGATGATGTGCCAATGAAGAAGCGTTCATATATCCGCCGTTTGATTTGTTGGTTGTCTATTCTGAGGACTTCCTTTCTGAAGAATTACTGAATTCGACCTGCACTCTCATGTTAAGAGTCCTGATTTTCTAGACTATCGAATTTGATACGAAAGTTTCAATTAACCAACTGCTTCAAAGAATCTGTATCCAAATTTTGCTGTTCTTAATATATTGATTTAATTTTTATTCTTACCTTAAATATGACAATCGCCTTTTTTAACCAGAATAACTTCTATGCCCTTCTAAGGAAGAAAGAAAGAGATCATCAAATGCCAAAGTCTTAAGATTTATTTTAATTCAAGTTCATGTCCTATTTCTTTTTTCCCTATTAATCTCAAAGCAAATGCTTTGTCCAGGTTTTAATTTGTTTTCTTACCTAAAATAAGATAATAAATTTATTTTCAGAATAACTTATTTGTCTCCTTCAAGGAAGAATGGAAGAGATAATGAAATACTTAAGTCTTTAGCTATATTTTCATTCCCGTTGTATTTGTATCTTCCCCATTAAGCTATTTGTATTGTCCAGGTGTAAGCTGCTGCGTGTCGTCCACAGTGAGGTACTGGCACGCCAGCTGGTGGGGCGCGCCCGTCCGCACGCTACATCAGACCCTATGGGGCACGCTGCCGGAGATACTGGCGTCGAATCACCTCAATTTCACAAGGTAATTGCTAATGGCTTCATAGATATTATGACTTATACAAATACTGGTAAATATTTTATATAACATAGGGGGCAAACGAGCAGGCGTGCCACCCTATGGAATGTGGTCATCGCAGCCCATGAACAAGTTAGGGTTGTTGGAACTATCGACCCGCCTGGTGTCGCTCGTACCTATATATTTTACATTTATAATACGTATAAAGTTTCCTCTCGAATCACTATTAAAAAAACGAATGAAAATCGGTTACGTAGTTTTAAATATTTAAACATATATGTATATTGTATATCCCTAACATAGGGACAAAGCCAATAGGACAAGGTCAAAGCGACTTTGTTTGAATGGTGATTGATATAAAGCTTTTTGGTAACATTAAACTAAAAAAAAATGCAATTTGAAATTTTAGGACAATTGTGGATATTTATGTTCAAGGTCGTCTCAATTCGAACCGTATCGTATTGTATCATATATTTTCTATTAAAAAACAAAAAAATAACACTCATAAATTGTGCAAGTACGTTATGTTACCAATATGAAGAGCTTTTTGATTGGTTGAAAGGCTTATTTAAATATACGTACATCATAAAATATGATTACTATTCATAGTAAAAAGGAGGTACACGTAGGCTTGTCCTGACGTAACTCAACCTCCTCAGAGCCGTTGCGGAAATATTACTATGCCACTTATAAATTACGCTACAAATATATTCAGAATATTTCTTAAGACTAAATGCAAATATTTATACGAGTCAACGACATATTCGTGACTTGTTCTATTCAATACTTGGTTTGTCCATCATCAAGTCCGGTACTGCTTTTTCAATATATATAATATCACTCTAAAAGAAAATCAGTTCAGGAGATCCGGATAGTACATTTATAGGTCGCGTCACTAATGTTTAGCGCTGGACGAGAATAGCTGCGCATCGGTAGAATCGCGCTCGTAATTGACGTATTGGTGCGAGAAAGACAACATGACTGGGGAACCAATCAACGCTCGCGCACCCGACGATTACGCGCCCCCCGCGTCTTGCCGTCCTGTCGATACCTTATTTTTGACTTCTGCGCAGGTTTCGTTCAGCGCTAAAGATTAGTGACGCGACCTACTTATGCTTAGACGTCCCCGTGAGTCTATTCCAAGGTTATTTAATCAGTAGCAGTGCTCTTTGATGCACGTCTGACTTTACAGCCTCCTTCTTCCTATTTTTTATAAGTGGTAACGTCTTACGTTCACCGCATCCTCGGGGGAGAAAGAGGCGGTTATGTTTTACTCGCATGACATGGCGCCTCATCCAATCAACTTCTAATAGTTCCAATACCGACTAAAACCGGTTTTCCCTCTATGCACACTGACACGGAGGGATTCGCGAGAACGCCACGAACAGTCTTCCGCGAGTCCTACTTACTTTAATAAACTTCTCAGCTTCACATAAGCATACCTTCCATCACAGTGACGTCACTGGTAGTTAAACTGTCCAATTGTATTGTAAAGTTTGGTCTCATAACCAAGATGACGTCGCGTAAGATTGGCTCGTATGTTGGCAGTTTAAAACATTAACTATTATCATCACACAACGTTCTAACTAAAGCTATTTACTACTTATATAAGACGGCAATTATTAAGTTATTAATTCGGTAGCGAGAGAAAAAATTAATAGCTTTTCGATGTTAATAACAAAACGGTACGATGAGTAATAGTCTTGTCATTATCTAGCAGTATTTATAATTTACCGTTATGTACTTATTTATTATTTATCCCACATAGTTCGATCGCGGAGTATTTAACATGTCTTTGCTAATATTGGCGAATGGAAGTGTGTTAGTGGGTTTGTTTTTTTTCTCTGTTTAGTTTAGTATTAAATTATGGTTAGTTATTTGTTTTTTCCTAAATCGTAAAGTTTTTGGATTGCTTACTAGAGGTTGAAGAATGTTTAGGAGAATCTGCACCTCTAGACTTAGTTACTTAAATAAATATCTTAACAAAATGCAGAAGTTAATTTTAATGCTGCGCATCTGAAGGTCAAGCTGGTATCTTATTTGTATCAGATTTTAAATAAACATCTTGATCGCGTTATACGTATGCGTAGGTCTTCATTATAATACCCAAGTAAACAAAGCAATTGCGAGACCGGCCAGCCACCGGTTGGGTGTTGCGTAGGATCAGTTCTATATTAGTCATCGTCGGCGAATGTCTTAGGTCTGTGTTCCTGTGAGTGTAGTATCGTTGGCGAAGTTTTCGTTAAGAATCATCAGTTTAAGATGACATGTCTGGCTGAGGGTATAATAATCAGCCTAGGGTTAAATATATCCTCTTGAATAGATAAAGTGTAACTCTCTTCCAGCATCTAAGATCCTTTCCATATCTTTACTAATGCAGGGTAACTAAGGTTTGATTAATAGTCAAGTGATTAAGACTAAAGAAGGGTTGTAATTTTATACACGTGCTAATAAAGAAGCATGGCTTTGTGAAAAGTCAAAGTTGCATTATCATCTTTCATCGTCATCTTATCATTGAATGCAATAAAACGAATAAACTAGAGCAAGGACATGCATTTTAATAAGATTATAACTGTAATAATAACCTGCTGCTGAGCAACATTGTGTCTTTTTCTCTTTTCTTTGTCAGCATTTATTTATGTATTGTTAAGTTGGGTACATATATGCACATAACTTCAAAATGAACGATTTCTTTTGTCCAATTGTGAAGTGGCTTGTGTATTGTTTTAATTGTAAGTGTGTAATATTTTTCTCTCTTTCTTAAATTATATACTCGTATAATCTAATTAGAGCACGAGGAGAGCAAACAAACCAGGGGTAGGTTCTCCTCGCAGGAGGCCCACTGTGCCAGATATTCTACCGCCTGAGCACTGGTTATGGGCTGGCGTTTCTCTTAACATTAGGAGTACGTCCAGCTCGTCTCCTCACTTCATCGTATAAAAAAAAACAAAACGGATTAAAGTTTGTATTTTTCTAAGAGAGTGGTAAACGATCAATACCACCTAACGATATTGCTTTACCATCTCTACAAGACACAAGAAACAAGTGAAAAATATAGCTTACTAGTAGCTCCAAGTAAGACACCAGTACAATGGACACAAGATCAATGGACCACAGCCTCCCGCAAACTCGACGGTGGCGTAGGTCGCTATTTCGGCATTCATTAATATTTATAAGACCACCTGCAATTTCTTATGAGATCTCATTCCGCACTATTTTTTGTCCTCTTCAAATATTATAGCTGTAATACAAAGCTTTCCTTTAATTTTTACCTTTAGTTAGCTGAATAAGGCTGCGTATTAAAAATTTAGGTTATATTTGTTTTTCTTACGTCCTAACCGTATAATAATTATTTGTATGACCAATGTGTTATTGATACGAAAGATTATATAAAGATGGCCTAATTTTTGTACATTAGGAAGTTATCAGAATATTGACCCCATGACAAGAACTGTGCAGACGGCAGTTGAATGATTATTTTATTTTGAAACAGTTCACCAACAAGACCTTTTTATCGCAATAAAAATATCATGTATAACCGCTATCAATATAATATCTAATAATTTCTGAATCGCGCAATATATGTACCTATACTTTTTATATTTCATCATGGCCTACGACTCACGAGTAGTGACTGACCAAGGGCCTTCTTTTTCGTGCAACGGTTTTTTACCTTAAATCTAAGTAACTTACCAAATTCGAAGCTCAAGAGAAGAAATAACTTGGCCTAAATGTACGTTCACTACACAGTACACAGTAACAGAACGTTGACCCCGTCCCAGCTGCGCAGGAGTTTATATGCACGAAGGTCGAGCGCCATTGCTTTCGATGAGACGTTTAAATATAGTAAGGCTACAAATACTAGCTGTCCTGATTTTAAAGAACCCTATATTATTAATATGTCTAGCCCATGTAATTTTGTAGTTATATCATATATTAAAAAATTCATGGTCGGAAAATTTAGTTTTTTTTTCATTTATTTTATATTATAAATTATTCTGTTTACTAGACTAATGTCAATTTCAATGATTCGAATTTAAATAATAGCTGAAAAATACATTTCGTATACATTTTTCATTTTTATATTAATAGCGTTGTATTAAACTTGGTTATTCTAATAGAAAATTGGTTTAGTTGTCACTTATCAAAACTTATCAAAATCAGGCTTAGTAATTCATCATCTCTTACACGAAAAATCCAATATTCTTATACATATCTATACTTTCAGTATCCGCAACACAGTTTATCATGTGCGTACCCTATTTATAAAGAAGAAGGCAATGGCTCCTTCTAAGCATCGTTAGCAAATGATAAAAACAATGAATTAATAAATAATTAAATCCCGGATAAGCTTTCCGTTGTAAATAACAATGTTTTCCGAGTTCCCTTCACTGTTACAGGAAGGTACCCAGTTTCGAAAGGTAACATTGTTGGCTTATTGCGTTTCATCCGACTGCACTGTTAGATTTGTTTTATTAATAAAGTCAGAAAAATACATTTACCGGGGGTAGGTCTCTTTCGCAGGAGACCGACTGGGTGGGTACCCCCACAGTGCCAGACATTCTACCGTCTGAACAGTGACGTGAATATGTCACTGTGCTCCGGTCTGAAGGGCACTGTAGCCAGCGAAATTACTGGGCTCATGAGTCTTAACATCTGACGACTCAAAGTGGGGAGCGTCGGTGTAGTGCACCCCTGCCCGGAGTTGGGCTTTATAGCAAAGTTCCGGGTAGCACTGCATTGGCTATAGGCTGGCGTTACTCTTACCATCAGGAGTGCGTCCAGCTCGTCTTCCCTCTTCATATCATAAAAAAAAAAAAATACATTAGTAATGTCCTGTGTTTGACTCATGAATATAACAAGTTGTCTTTTAAATCCACGTAGCTTTTGCCCTTCTCTTAATTCTTGGTCAGACATGCTGTTGTAAAGTGCTTTCAGATATTAGTATAGATTTGACCAAGGTTATAGTTACATCACGTTGCCCAACCACGGTTGTCGTTGGCAAAACGTTAGCCATATG
>JADANM010005263.1:1591015-1606797 GCA_026213755.1 Eurema hecabe | reverse complement strand
GGTTATTGTTACGTCACGTTGCCCAACCACGGTTGTCGTTGGCAAAATGTTTGCCATATATGCTTATAAATATTTGCAAGAATGACCAAACATTATCATGTTTGTAATGCCTTAGAATGTCTCTTGGAGGAAGTTTCAATCACAGATTGTTGTTGAACGGTGTACTTAATAATTTTATAAGGTGCTCTTAGATATTAGTATAGATCTAACAACCGTGAAGTCGCTGAACTAAAGTTATCGTTGGCGGTAAAGTATTGGCCGTACTGCCGCTTAATATTGCACTAATGAATTTGATATGAAAATGTCCAAACATGCTTAGACTTCTTAGAAATTTCTTTGTATATTAATTAAATCTTTTGTTCTTGATTTTAAAAAGTCAAATTTGTTATTTCACATGAATATATCTAATTTATAAACATCAACGAGATCAAAATTAGTTAGCCTAAAAACGAAATCGGTGAATTTTATCTCAAATACGAAATTAGAAATGAAAAATAACTCGCTTTATTACAAGGAAAATAGTCGTCTCAGACGGGATAATTAATTACAACGATCTAATTAAAGTATAAATTAGTTAATGGAAAATGGATACATAAATACACTGCGACTTTAGTTGCTAAGGCACGTTAATATTATAGTTCTTGATGACTTGTTAA
The DNA here is from genome assembly GCA_026213755.1 of Eurema hecabe. Lineage (NCBI taxonomy): Eukaryota > Metazoa > Arthropoda > Insecta > Lepidoptera > Pieridae > Terias > Terias hecabe. Next base: position 1,606,141 of record JADANM010005263.1, on the reverse strand, counting down.
GTGCCTCTTAAAATAGCATTGCTTCAATATTTTCTAATGTTATAATTATATCATGACCAAATGTTAAGTATAGTTTTTCTGTTAATAATGAATTTGCGGAGAAGATGATAGCTAAAGATAAGACTGAAATACACGATTAGATATAAAATATGTACTAGTGTCGCAGCAGCTTCGAAGATGTTTCGAGTTAAATACGTCAGAGATGTTTTGCTTTCTAAATAGTACAGGATACTGTATTACTCTTACCAATTTCCTACCTTTGTTCTTGTCTGTTTTGCAATGTTTATGACTCTTGAGGGTTATGACTCTTACTTTTTCCCTGTTAAAAGCTGGCATTGCATTTTCTCCTAGCAGTGGACTAATATTCATGAAACGAGGTGATCGCTTACCATTCAGATTTTCTTGATCAGTTACCAGTAATAACAAAAATACTACGTCACTGTCTATAGTAAATAACAGTTCGATGCGTGACGATTGCGTTTAGTTAAATTACTATTAAAAACAAGTATATTGCGTAATAATTGATCAGCTCATCGAGTTGTACAGGGTTTTCCTCATGTTGTTCTCTTTCCGGTGACAATATTAGGATAAAAAGTCCTGTGTTAATACAGGGTCATTGAGTAGTATTAAGAGTAAGATTAAAAATCATTTGCTTTTCTCACATAATTTTCGTATTTCTATTACAAGCTTTTATTTAGTTTCATCTATCCGGGGTCTGTTTGTTTGTTTGTAATCAAATCTTGTAAGTAAAATTTGACCCTCTTCCCGGTTACCGATTGAGTTGAAATTTTCCATGTATTAGTAAATCATTCATTCGTAATCAATCATTCATCAGCAAAATTATTATGACAAGGAGCTGATCTGATGATGGAGCCTGAAGATGGTCATAGGAACTCAGTAATTAAACTACACAACCCTAACGTGTTTAAGCTCCTTTGATTCGTCTTGACGAGTAACATTGTCCGGGAACTGTTTGTTTGTTTGTAAAGCTTGTTTATAAAAAAATTTAACTTATACCTTGTTATAAGTAAGGCTTATCAGAGATAAATGATTATTTTACTCGAGTCAATGACCATATAAGATACGCAAGGTGTTATCTTGTTACACTCGTAAAAATCTATAATCATTCTGTAGAAAGAAAGATCGAGACGCCTGAATTTCGATTTCAGTTTGTTTAAGGACTTGATAGAGTTTTTTATAAAATAAAGTTTCTTTTATAAACAGGATCCCCTACTTATAATAATACTAAAAATATACGCAAGCTAAATATTACGACGATGTTTAAGTGCTTGTTTCTTTTAATTATTATTTTTAGTTTATTTATAAGTAAATTAATAAATACTTTTTGTAATTGACTTAATCATGTTCTAAATGAACGATTGTTGTTTATATATTTGTCTACTTTTACTGAAAGGTTTTAAATTTTTTCGTAAGTATCACATACTAAAATTTAATGACAAATCTAAGATGATAATAGTAACGCGTATAAAATATTAACATCGGAAAACCCAGTTCATCATCCATGATGCAAACCTGACAATTGTTTCTAGCTCCAAAAATTCTAGACGTCTCACGCTAAAATTCGCGCGATTGATGATCGATGATTCGCGCGTGTTAATTTGTTAAAATCTAATTTACCAACCACTTTGTTTTTACGTATCTACGTGGAAATTTTTTCGTGGAAAGATTTTGTATCAACAAAATTTCCAAATCTTTTTTTTCTGGTTTTTGTTCCTTAATAATAAGAGCGTTAACCGTGACGATGTTATGTATTTACGTGATATTCGAGTGATACATTAATTTTATCAATTATCACAATCCCTACTAATATTACAAATGCAAAAGTGACTCTGTCTGTCTGTCTGTCTGTCTGTTACGCTTTCACGACGAAAATACTGAACCGATTGTAATGAAATTTGGTACACATATGGTCTAGAGCCTGAGATAAAACATAGGCTACTTTTAAGGGTTATAAGGAGGGAAGGGGGTGGGGAGTCATAATTTATATGAGTCCACGCGGACGGGGTCGCGGGCAACAGCTAGGAAATGATAATTACTACCCAACAACGCCGAATTGTTGCGTTTTTTATTTAACTATAGGAGAAGTTCTTCAAGATGGACATACCATCCTCTTAAGAAGTGTTATTGTATCAAATTAAAATGTAAAAAACGGAAGTATCTTAAAGCAAAAGCATAACATTCATATAACACAGTTGATCGGAAGTTATGTGTATGCATAACTTTACACAAAGAAATGAATCAAATTATTTCAAACAAAAGTACCTAATGTTATTTTGTCGTTCATACTAATGTAAGCAATTGAAAAATACTTTGCATCAAATGATTCACTCTAATGTATGTAATTATGTCGAAATAGCTCAAGCGCTTAGGTTAAACGTTTTTACATAGCTTCAAATAACAATAGAATTCGTTGGACCTTTTTTTGTATATCTATAATATAAAAATGAATTGCAAAATGTGTTTGGTAAGCGCATAACTCGATAACAGCTGAACCGATTTACATAATTCTTTTTTTAGAATAATTCTGGATGTACAAGGATGGTTTTTAAGCAAAAAATGGTAGTCGTATGTTATAGGTTTCGGGTAGTGTTAGTACAGCGTGAACGAAGTCGCGTTGGGACGGCCAGTATATTATAAGAATAATACTTATATTATGTTTTTATCCTGCATTCAATACCATTATTTATATTATTTTTGTAAGCCTCTTTTTAGATGCCGTTACTTTTAATTTAAATATAAAAGCTTTATACTTTAAGGTTTATACTAAAAGTTCGTATTTGTGTCGCGGATATGTGCAAAAAACTTTTAGTTTTTATTTTAAAATAATAAGGGTCTATCAATCTCCCGTTCTAGAGAACGTTTTACTAGAGTAAAGTGTATAATTTACTTAATTAAATAAACAAATCGAGGGCTGCCAAAATTATAGAGATTGTCGTGGAAAGTTGTTAACTTCTTTAAAATATAGGATGGATATACATAGGATGGATTCTCGTTGTTGAACCATTGTCTAGGTGTTGGGACCTAATAATTCGATATCGAGAGGTTTTGCACATAATACATATATGCTTATTCTATAATATAAAAATGAAACTCCATAATATGTGTTGCAAGTGCATACAGCGCAAAAAATGATTTTTTCTCCAAGTGAGATGTTTCTTAAGAGAAAAAAAGGGTCGGTATAAGGTTAGAAGACAGCGTGAACGAAGTGGCGTCGTACCAGCTAGTCTAGTATAAATAATATAAAGAAGTATAATAGCTGTCACTGTACGGTATTAAAGGGTCCACCAGGAAGGTTCTCATAGCATTGAACCGCGTCAGGGTTTCGCAATGCGTGTTGCGAAACATCGTTATGTAGCTCGTCTCACCTCGGCGGCTCGCCGGAAATTGCTTCGTTAGCTTGGCTAGTTGGCTTGGATAATTGTGGTGGCTTCCCTTCTTGAGATTCCTATTCGATGCTACGATTATTATAAATGTTTTTGGGTTATTGTGGTTTCAAAATTAAATCGAAGTCACATAAGAAAGCAAAGAAATTATGCCCAGTGGGTTATTCGGAGAATGTCAAGGGATATGGCTAGTATGGTCCTATATCACATGATTTTATCTTAGCCAGAGTTGTAGCTATCATAGAAAGGACAGATGACATTATTTAACTAGGCAACATATAGTAGCCGTAGTATGAAACTACTAATAAAACATATAGTAACATGTAGTACCAAGAAGTAGGTACTACAATTTTCATACAAAGGGTTATCGTCCTACGAGACTTAAGTTACAACATTACAGTAAGTTACATTCCAAGGGTGTTTTCTTCAATATTTTCGTATTTATCGATAAATGTACTCTTTAAATAAAAAAAAATAACAAAGCTTCTAAACTATTAATATGTAACATGACAATTACATTATATATTTTCTTCTGCTTTTTATATTCAAATTTTAGTATAAATACTGATGGTGTGTAATATTTCTTTGATAAGATAAATCTTCTGCCGTCTAAAAAATTCCTAACTGCCTCAAATTAAAACGTAAAAACTGAAGTTTGTTTACGCTCGGGTGCTTTACCTTGGCTCGGAGATATCCAGGGCCAAACAATCGCAACGATAACAAATGCACTTTACGATGTACGAAATTATAATACGATGACACAGTTTCTTCTTTGTTATTCAAAATATACGACTTAGTTGAAATTTTAATGTCCATAGTAGGAATATTTGTTCGAGTATGTAAAGTAAGAGAGGTTATTTGTTTCAATGCTGTAGTATCTGGATGATCAATGAGTAGAATTAAAGAAATAGTTTTCAATTTCGACCGCTATTTAAAATAGCTCTTAAGTACCTTTTGCTTCTACTACTACTACTATGCACCAACAGCAAAAACGGCAAAGGAGATCGATATAGCTGCTTTTTCCTCAATTCACAAAACCATCTGAAATTATTATTATTTAGAGAAGCTATTCATTTAATAGCACGTTTAAAGTAGTCCTCTTTTTATCCACAGAAGTAATCCTCACGACGAGAGGGTACTCAAAATGTTTTCGGACGAAACACTTCAGCTGGGGCCGCCACCTCGAAGTTGTTACCCTTTAGTGGTGATCCTCGCCAGGGACCAGAGAGACACGGCTGAGCTGAGGCCTGATGACACGGTACTTGTTATTTTATTCTTCTTAAGACTTACTATCTAGAAGAAGCAGGTTGGCTCTCAAACTATATTTCTTATGTTTTACGTCAGAACTTTTGACGTTTTTTTTTTGCGTTGAGAGTATCGTTCACAATCGTTTAGTAATAATATCGTCTTTGATTTTTTTTTATATGATTGGGGGTAAACGAGCAGGCGCGTCACCTGATGTGAAGTAATCAGCGCCGCCCATGAGCACTCGCGTTGTCACGAGTGTGTTACCGGCCATTTGAATTTAAACTTAAAGATTTGGAAGATAATTAAACAAATAAAGGAAAACGATAGGAAGTTGAATCTTAAGATCCTTAGCATTTTGTCACATACTCATAATTGGTTGGACGGTTCCTTTAAGAGTTAGTTGGTATTCCAGGTGGCGCTGGTGAGCATCGTGCATATAAAAGACGAGCAGTGCCCGCTCCCGAGCGGCGTCATCGCGCAGTATCTCAAGCAAGCTAATGGACATCTCTCTTGTCTCAAGGTGAGATAAGTTAAACGTTATCTATCAATGAAAACAGTGCAGTTATAGAGTGCCTGAAGAATTGGAGTAAATAATCTATGATAATTATATATTACTGTTTAGCTGTTGCCCGCGACTCCGTCCGCGTGGACTTTCATATAAATGTTGACCCCCCAATTCCCCCCTTATAACCCTTTTTTCCAGTTAAAAAAAAGTCTGTTACTCCCCATCTTTTCAACTAACTGTATGCCAAAAATCAGGTCAATTGATTGCTTAGCTACGGCGTGAAGGAAGGACAAACAAACAAACACACTCACATTTATAATATTAGTATAGAAGTATGGATGTATAGGTAGGTAAACTACTTATAGGTTAAGAAAAGTATGGATAGATGGTTTTTATTTTGTTTGATGTCTTTCTTTCTTAAGTCTTCTTCGTCCTATTAGTAGTCACTCTTGGCAGAGCGGTCGTGGTCATTGTTCAGGGGTTGGTAGCAAGCTTAACAGCACGACGCTACTTGCCTCTCATGGCTCCTCAAGTTATGTGTACTGTTAATAATGATAACTATCTTCCTGTTAATAGGGAGAATAAGGAGGTCCCTTAACTAGTCGATGGTAAATTGTCATTTAGAGACATTTTACGTAACGAGATTACTGGGCTAATGAGTATTAACATCTTATGACTCAAACTGGGGAGCGTCAATGTAGCGCACCCTTGTCCGGAGCTGGGCTTTAGAGCAACCGTACCGGGTAGGACTGAATCGGTTATGGACTGGCGTTTCTCTTACCATGAGGAGTGCGTCCAGCTCGTCTCACCACTTGATAGTATAAAAAAACGTAATGTTGGTATAAAGGTTGGTATAAATTTGTAGCAGTTATATGTGAGCGGCGAGATGGCGGAGGAGGAGGCGGGTGCGGGGGGCGCGGGCGCGGGCGGCGGGTACCACGCGGAGGGCGCGCTGTGCTGCGTGTGCGCCGCCGCGCCGCTGTCGCGCGCGCTGCTGCCCTGCCGCCACGCCTGCCTGTGCGCGCGCTGCCTGCGTGAGTACACATAACACATGTACAGGTCGCGTCACGAATGTTTAGCGCTGGACGAGAATAGCTGCGCATCGGTAGAATCGCGCTCGTAATTGACGTATTGTTGCGAGAAAGACAACACGACTGGGGAACCAATCAACGCTCGCGCACCCGATGTTCACGCGCGCCGTGCCATCCCCTCGATACTTTATTTTTGACTTCTGCGCAGGTTTCGTTCAGCGCTCAAGATTCGTGACGCGACTTATACACACATAAACATGTACGATACATACACAAACCCGTACACACACACAAGTTCATTTACAAGTCAATGACACTCAATGTTGTTTATATTTTTATAAAACCACATCTTAACAGAGTACCCTTTTCAATTAGCACTTGATTAAAATCACTTGCGAAATTTTCATATTAACGTATAGAACAATGTAGAAAGTCCTCGACCAGTCGAACAACTGACTGGCCGTTAGCCCCAATGGTTTGACGTCGAGAACTTATCTATACATATAATAAAAACGTAAGTCTGTACATGGAAGATATATGAGAAAAAATATTATAGGAGACCTTTATTAACGCAGTAGAACCCAAAACCATGATTTTTGGAATTTTTGTCTGTTTGTCTGTTTGTTTGTGCACGCTAATCTCAGAAACGGCTTATCCTATCTATATGGGGTTTTCAGTGATATATTGTGGTAAGCTTCACTTAACATTTAGTGTTTAATTCATGTCAATCGGTTGATAAATAAAAAAGTTATGGCAATTCAAAGAATCACGTTGAACTTGTTGCTCGGCTATTGCCGGACGATGACATACTGAAACGCAACTTAAATTTAAGAATAACTTAAACCGGTCCGATTTGAGAGTTCACCATACAAATCTGTCAAAATTACGAGACTTAAGGCGTATTATGCTAATTAGTAGCTTGCTACATTTATTGATAACCTCCCACGCAAAAACGACTTGTTGTTATAATTTTGTGTGTGTGTGTGTGTATGTATGTATATCAGTGTGTATGTGTCTGTCTGGGGCAACGTAGCTCCTTAACGGATGATCCGATTTTAATGCGTTTTTTTGTATGAAAGGTATTTGGTGTTTGGTGGAAATCGGTTCAGGTCTTCAAGATCATTAGGTCGTCTGTTAGGTGTGGGTGTTGTAATTGTCGGGGTTTATGTATTTCTAATACTGAGTTGTTCAACTTACTGCTTTGTTTTTTTCAGCCCAATATTTACATTCCAACCAATACAAATAGCATATTTAAATTTTAACCTACATTCAGCCTCTGAATTCTAACACCTATACGCTATGTTATCCTAAAATCATTGACATATGTTAATAGTATCGTTAAATCGTGTTTATTTTGAATCGTTTATAAAGTTTTATTCTCAACTTTTTTTTATTTATCAACCGATTGACATGAATTAAACACTAAATGTTAAGTGAAGCTTACCACACGATATCATTGAAAACCCCATCTAGATAGATCTAGATCCGTTTCTGAGATTAGCGGGCACAAACAAACAGACAAACAGACAAAAATTCAAAAAATCATCGTTTTGGGTTCTATTGCGTTAATAAAGGTCTCGCATAGTATTTTTTCTCATATATCTTCCATGTACATACAGCGACTCGTTACGTTTTTATTATACGTATAGATATAGATAGATCACAAAACAATAAAGCGAGGTTGTACCGCTTGACCGCAACCTTGCGTCCGACGGGCATCGAACACGCGACCCGCGTACTAACTTACATATTAGTAGAACCATTTGTATATAGCTATTGATTTACCCCGAATTGTTATAGGATTATCGTGCGTGGAATACTATATATTGGGCTGTAGGTTGTTTTACGTGATAAAATATCCGATCCGAAAACATTTTAATAAGCGGCAATAGGTACTTATTTTGTTATTATTGTTAAGAATAAAGAACGAACTTTGTTTTTTTTTTAATTAATCTAAGTAAAATTGTGACTTTTACATGGCCACACCGCCTCACATTCAGAGTGTTAGGAATCAGCTGATAGCGAACATAAGGGTACAAACTAGGTGTGTTGCCAGTATTTGAGGAATTCCTTGAACATAGGTAAATTTTGCACTACAAACAAAGTCGTTTTTAAATGATTTGCTAACATTGAACTAACGATAGATTTTTTATTTTATTATATTCGAAAATGTTTTTAGGCAGAGAATATTAATAATCCTATATAACATGTATGTTTATGATTTGAATGTCATATATTGTATATTTATAGAGGCGTGAGAGGTAACTAAAGGGTTACATAGTTTTAGATGTCAAAAGACTTAACAAGAGCCTTTTACTTTACAGTACTTTAAGAGATTAGAGCGTCCAAACAAACAAACTTCAGCTGTATAACATTAGTATAGATCTATACTAATATATAAAGCTGAAGAGTTTGTTTGTTTGTTTGTTTGTTTGTTTGTTTGAACGCGCTAATCTCAGGAACTACTGGTTCGAATTGAAAAATTATTTTTTTATTGAATAGACAATTTATCCAGGAAGGCTTTAGGCTACGTAACATCTCGCTGCGACTAATAGGAGCGAAGATATAATGGTAAATGTGGAAAAAACGGGAGAAATTATTCATACTTGACGGCTTCCGGTGCGTGCGCTGCGAAAACGGTTCAAGATATAAAAAAAATATGTATGAAAGAATTATTCCTCTTTAAAAGATCTAAAAAAAAGTCCGCGACAGCATATGTCTATCTTTTAAGGTTAAGTCAGTAGAATCGTTTTTATGGTAATCAAATTTGTTCGAAATTAACGCAATATTATAAGTTGTATCGCGTCGCGTCGCTCGGGAACCTTCGGTAGCAGCGGCGCACGAGCGCTTCCTAGTTCCTCGGCTATCTCCGCTGCGATCACTTCTCGCTTGCTTCGACGGCAGACGCACGTCCGCTTGCCCGCCGACTATTGTGTATCGCTATTCGTAAATCGTAATATATTGCTTGACTTGACTTTACTTTTAATTTGGACCCAGAACATTAGTATAGCTACAATGTGTTATTGATTCAGAGTACTTTACTGTTAACAAAATTGTCTTTGACATCACTCAATTTCAATAAACGTTGAAGATATTAGCATTTTAAAATAACTCCAATATAATTCATTCGCTGCATGAACTACCATTAGGTACATACCGCGCGCCGCGCGGCTCAGACGCGTGGTCGGCTCCCCTCTGAATAGTTGTATGCAGCGTTATTTGTTTTTGCTAATAATATCGTCGTAGATTAATAATTTTTAAATACTATTTTATTTTGTTTTGAGGATAATATTTGGGTTCTCTTATAGTTTCACGTGTAACAATACTTTATAAATATTTTATAGGATTCAATTTCCCGTTAAGCTATCTTTCGCCATTACAATTAATAAATCACAGGGGCAATCACTTAAGCACGTAAGAATCGATTTACGACAAGACTGCTTTTCACACGGCCAACTATATTTCGCGTTATCAAGATCGGGCAAGATAATAAAACAAAAAATATAATTTACGCAGAAGTACTTTAAAATAATTACGGCCTAGCGACCCGTCCCGGCTTCGCACGGGTTGACATAATACTAAACTTATGATTAGTGATCTGAGTGACATTATGATAATATGACTTACGGACGGACTTGACGGGTTAGTTTCCGAACCGGTGGTAGGTGAAAATATTTGGTTCACATTTACTCAGAAATAAAACATTTTTCATTTTCATTTCATTTTCAATGTAGCTTTCTAATGAAAATACTTAAAATAAATATAAATCTAAATCTTATTAAAATGGTCCAGTACTTTTTGAGTATATTCATTACATACAAAAACCAAAATCTTTTCTCTTTATAATATTAGTATAGATAATGACAGAAAGGTTTGCAAAATTAAATATGATGCTCAAAATACCTATTCCACGCGGACGAAGTCGCGGGCACAGCTAGTTACTTATAAATTCATAACCATCCACTCTTGCGCAATCGAAGAGGTCGACATAATGAGATAAACCTCAAGGAGATAGGTCCTACTAATGTATTGTAATTCAATACAAGCACGCCCGTCGGTCGTGCGCGGAATATACCCGGTACCTGACCTTATGTGTCCTTACTTGTAGCTCTTGTAGTGTATAAATTATGTTTAATTGTCATGTGTCAATGATTTATGAGAAAAGCAATGTTCCCCTAATGTTCATTTGGGTTTTAATTTTTTTTTTATGTAAAAGAATTTTGATGTATGTAATTATTGTAAAAATATTAAATCTGTTTATAAATATGGGTTCTATTTAAAATCCTTTTATTTTCGCTATAGAAATACAATTTCAAAACTTTTACTGTTAAATAAAAAGCCAGCTTAAAATAATTAATTTTTGTGTTTATTCGTGTTATTTAGAAGCCTTCCACACAGTAGCCTATGTTCATCCCATAGCTCAAGACAATGCTTATTCCTAATTGTATAAAAGTCTTATAGTTTCAACCAATAAATTAAATCTTTCGTCTTTTTACCAGACTACTAGAAAACAAAATAATAATAAGCAAACAAACGAATTTTTTTTTTATACTAGACTTATATTTAAACAACAAAGTACTTTTATTAACATTATAATATCTATTTCCAGCAAAATTGGACAAATGTCCAATATGCCGCAGCATGATTACCAGTTACTTCTGCATCAGAAACGATGATGAACCACTTTCGGAGCTGAAGCAACAGTATCCCATTAATAGACGAATCCTCAACCTCTTCCATTACCACTAGTTGGTAACCAGCCTTATACTGGCTAGTGTATGACCGGCCTTAGCTTGCTACAGCCATGAGTGTATAGCCAGCCTTAGGGTCGCTAGTGTATAACCGGTCTTAGATCAAGAGTTACTTCTAAAAGTAAAATTGCTGTCAGAACAGTGTAAAAACACCGTTCCAGAGAAAAAGATTCGGTGTATGAAACGGATAGAAAAATGGAAGTTAAATCATGATTGTGAACCAGCCTAAAACATTTGACAGTCAGTGTGTAACCGGCTTTATTTGCAGAAGAGATCAGTGATAAATTGTACTTTAAAGTGTTTGTTTAAAACTGAAACATTTATCAAGTGTTTTGTGAACAGTGAACAATGAAACGTCAGAAGTTGAATCTTGGATATTAAGAGCTCCGAAATACTACAGACTTTTCATAAATGTAGCGACCGCTACTGATGTGCCGAGTTCTGAATCACGCTTATGACATATTTTCCATCCTTCGAACACAATGGTCATATTGAGGTCATAATTGAAAGGACAGGTATAGGTCGTGTCACGAATCTTTAGCGCTGAACGAAACCTGCGCGGAAGTCAAAAATAAGGTATCGAGGTAGCGGCGCGGGGCGCGTGAACGTCGGGTGCGCGAGCGGTGATTGGTTCCCCAGTCGTGTTGTCTTTCTCGCACCAATACGCTAATTACGAGCGCGATTCTACCGATGCGCAGCTATTCTCGTCCAGCGCTAAACATAAATGACGCGACCTATAGATATGTATAACCTTCCATATCAAACCTAGGATTCCCGGCCAGTCGAACAACTGACTGGACAATTTAAGGCCCCCTTGGTTAGACGTCAATAAGTTCTATATATTTTAAGTCTCAAAATATCATAAGCGCGATTCAGAACTCTCATTAGTAGCAGTTCTACAGGTGCTTTATTTTAAAGGTAGTTGTAATGTTTTCCACTGAACATGTATATAACATGTTCATACTAATTAAAACTATCTGAAGAATAAAGACTATAGTATGTGGAGCTCTAGTGATAAAATATTAACTGAACTCGTATAAATAAAAATAATATATGAACTTGTATAATATGTAACTGCTTGTTTGTCTTAGTGTTTCAATGAAAAACTTATGTATGTGAAATGCAACTCATTAATTACTACTGACCAAGATCTCTGTGTTGCCAGATATTACTTGTCTTCTAAGTTACAAATTTAATAGAATTGAATAATATTTTAGTACTGTTTTTGTGTGTTTATCGTAGTAGTTTTTATTCACATGGTAACTCTGGGATGAGAACCAAGAAGTAATTTAGTTAGTACATAGATATGTACTAACTAAATTTCATCCAGTAATTTTTGTCTGAAGTAGTAAAAAACATCCTACATACAAACTCAATAACTTTAAAGTTTTATTAACTTTGTTTCTTAGAAGAAAAGTATAGTCATAGAACAACGGAATTTTGAAATATTAATATGTTACTTGCTGCAAACCGCTAGTGCATAGCTATAGAGTATAGACCTTATACACGAAAGACTATTTAACAATTATAATTTAACTATAGTATTGTCTCAGATATATGTCTCTATATACTTTAAAAACATTTGTTGCAAAAATCCTTAAAAAATTCCTTAACCATACAAAAAAGTATTAGAGAAAAAAGAGAAATCACACTAAAAATTGTATTTTTTATTTATTAGTTATTCTTATATACTTATTTATTGTAAGTACTCACCCCCATAATTATTATGGACGTTAAAAGACAAAAAAATATTGTGATATGTGTGCGAGCCGAGTTGTAAAAATGTGATTCAAGATATTTAATATTAATTAATTGCCTACATTTTATTTATTCTCATCTTTATACTAGATTGTTGTGTTCAAAGTAGTTTAGTTGTGTGTTTTACGTAATAAATGTTATTTTATGGTCTGTTTTCCTCAGTATTTAAAATAAAATATTTGTTCCGGCTAGTAATACCCTGATTTCCGCGCCAAAAATTCTTAGTTCATTATTTTCAGTAGATTCGTTCTATAACATCCATTTGGGGTCAGAGTGTTGTCCATATAGTATGAATATGTATTTACAAAAAAAACGAATATTTATTTTATCTGTTTTCGTCACTATTACAAAATGTCTGCTTAGTTTGAACTAGATGGCGCTGTGTAATAAATTCAGATACTGTACATTTTTTATTTGAGATTTTGATATAAAGCATCTTTTAAAAAGGTAAACTGGCCAATAATCTGCTAAATTTTTCCTATTTTTTTTCTCGAAGAGCAATTAGTGTATGGGTGCAAAGATTGGACTGTGATAATATTAAAGCTTTGTGACATTGCTATGTGTAAATATAGATTAAAATGTAAATTACTAATGTATGTAACAATTAAGACGCTTATAACATGTAACTGTCACTGAATATTACAAGCCTTTTTTTATATGTTATTACCCAAAGTCTTCCAGTATAATAAAACAAATGATCTCATCTGCCTAACACTGAGCAAAAGTAGTGAGATAATTTGAAAATACATACATAGAAATTATATTTAGAAACTACGAAATACCGATTCATTCTAATGGGTTGTTCAAAACATGAGTGAGTTTCTCAATTAAGATTAAAACTATCTTTACGTAATAATTCCTGAAACCTTTTGTGAATGTAATTCAGTTCTTTTTCATTTGTAATCTTGTTTTTTTTATTTATAAAGAAAGAGTTACTATTATTTAAACTATAAGTATTTTATTTTACGTAACTAAATGTAACACTGCACCAATTACTGTAGTTTCTTAATACCAGAGGCTAATAAGTTAACAGAAAGTGGTGAATGTATATTTTTTAAAAGTGTAAATAAATAAAGTTGCCAAAGTTATCTTTGTTTTCATTTATTTAAGAATCTTAGTAAACCTACATAATATTAGATCATTACAAACAATAAGGAATTTAATAGCTAAATCCTATTTTAAACCACAATATATCTTATAAGGTTAAACATCACAATGCGTTTGAATTATAACATCACATCTACTTTACCAATTTTTTTAATCTACTACTAATAAAACCGTTAACCCTTTTCTTCTTTCATTCTATCCGCGTAAAGTTGCGAATTTTTGACAGCTGAATACAGACTAAAAAGCAAATGTAGCGCTTGTATCCTATCATTGAGTGTGTCGCCCGCGACGGGAATGTCAAACATTGCACAGATTATATCCACGTATTCTGACAGCGAGCAGTCGAGGTTCGCGGGCGGGAAACCTACTTCATTGAGGGTTTCTTCCATTGTCTCCGGCCATTCCTCCATTAGACTGTCTATGTCCGGCATTTTTCTACAACAAATTAAAATAGATTATTTATATAACATATACGAATAAGCATAATATATTGTAACAACCGTTACGAATGCGCAGAGTTGTTAGTCGCGCTTATAATATTTTTAGAGACAGCATATAATATGTATGTACGACGACGACACGATTGTTTGCCTAGTTGAGGAACCTATTTTTATTCAGAGAAAGGTTTTCCTCCGCATACTTAATTTGTTTAAACCCTGTCATAATTAATCCCAATACCGAGATTTTACTGGTTATGCACTTACGAGGTGTACGAAACAGTCGGCGCCGGCTTCGACATGTGCAGTTCGCTCACATCCTTGATCCAGCGCTCGATCGCTTTCGGATTCTTTTCCGCATCATCTATCTTTTTGGTCAACTGCAACGCAATTATATACAGACTAAAAAACTATAAGTTGGATTTTTTATGTTTCTACCTATTAAAACCGATTTTTCATTTTATTTTGATAATTGATTTCATTTATATCAATCTACACATTCACAATTACGATTTTTAGAACAAGTCCATAGGCGCGTCTGTCCGTTCGATATGAACTCAAAAGTGTGAATTTTTCAAAAAGTAATTTCTCTTACCACAGTAGACTTAGCGCTGGTGGTCTTCGAAATAGCTCTCAACTGCAGATGCAAAAGCGCCGAGTCGCTCTGCTCAGCCGACGGCTCGTCCAGTATTGTTAGACCTTAAACATATAAACTTCCTTTAATTTAACTTAAAAAAAATATACACTATCTTAGAGCTTACTGATTTTTTTTTTTTTTTTTTTTTTATACTATTAAGAGGGGAGACGAGCTGGACGCACTCCTGATGGTAAGAGTAACGCCAGCCCATAGCCAATGCAGTGCTACCCGGAACTTTGCTATAAAGC
>JADANM010005263.1:1579060-1590915 GCA_026213755.1 Eurema hecabe | reverse complement strand
GACTATACTTTTCTTCTAAGAAACAAAGTTAATAAAACTTTAAAGTTATTGAGTTTGTATGTAGGATGTTTTTTACTACTTCAGACAAAAATTACTGGATGAAATTTGGTTAGTATATATATCTATACTTCTTAGTTCTCATCCCAGAGTTACCATGTGAATGAAAACTACTAAGATAAGCACACAAAAACAGAACTATAATATTATTTAATTCTATTAAATTTGTTACTTAGAAGACAATTTATATCTGGCAACACCGAGATCTTGGTCAGTAGTATTTAATGAGTTGCATTTCACATACATATGTTTTTCATTGAAACACTAAGACGAACAAGCAGTTACATATTATACAAGTTCATATATTATTTTTATTTATACGCGTTCAGTTAAGCATTTTATCACTAGAGCTCCACATACTATAGTCTTTATTCTTCAGATAGTTTTAATTAGTATGAACATGTTATATACATGTTCAGTGGAAAAAATTATAACTACCTTCAAAATAAAGCACCTGTAGAACTGCTACTAATGAGAGTTCTGAATCGCGCTTATGATATTTTGAGACTTAACATATATAGAACTTCTTGACATCAAACTAAGGGGGCCTAACAGCCAGTCAGTTGTTCGACTTGCCGAGAATCCTAGCTTTGATATGGAAGGTTATACATAGGTCGCGTCATTTATGTTTAGCGCTGGACGAGAATAGCTGCGAGAGAGACAACACGACTGGGACAACCAATCAACGCTCGCGCACCCGACGATCACGCGCCGCGCGCGCCGCGCCGTTATCTCGATACCTTATTTTTGACTTCTGCGCTGGTTTCGTTCAGCGCTAAAGATTCGTGAAGCGACCTATACCTGTCCTTTCAATTATGACCTCAATGTGACCATTGTGTTCGAAGAATGGAAAATATGTCACAAGCGTGATTCAGAACTCGGCACATCAGTAGCGGTCGCTACATTTATTGAAAGTCTGTAGTATTTCGGAGCTCTTAAAATCCAAGATTCAACTTCTGACGTTTCATTGTTCACTGTTCACAAAACACTTGATAAATGTTTCAGTTTTAAACACACACTTTAAAGTACAATTTATCACTGATCTCTTCTGCAAATAAAGCTGGTTACACACTGACTGACAAATGTTTTAGGCTGGTTCACACTTCACAATTATGATTGAACTTCAATTGTTCTTCCCGTTTCATACATTTATTCTTGACCGAATCTTTTTCTCTGGAACGGTGTTTTTTACACTGTCCTAATGACAATTTTACTTTTAGAAGTAACTCTTGATCTAAGACCGGTTATACACTAGCGACCCTAAGGCTGGCTATACACTCATGGCTGTAGCAAGCTAAGGCCGGTCATACACTAGCCAGTATAAGGCTGGTTACCAACTAGTGGTAATGGAAGAGGTTGAGGATCCGTCTATTAATGGGGTACTGTTGCTTCAGCTCCGAAAGCGGTTCATCATCGTTTCTGATACAGAAGTAGCTGGTGATCATGCTGCGGCATATTGGACATTTGTCCAATTTTGCTGGAAAAAGATATTATAATGTTAATAAAGGTACTTTGTTGGTTGAATATAAGTCTAGTAAAAAAAGATTTTCGTTTGTTTGATTATTATTATTTTGTAGTAGTTGTTTTCTAGTAGTCTGGTAAAAAGACGAAAGATTTAATTTATTGGTTGAAACTACTAGACTTTTATACTATTAGGAATAAGCATTGTCTTGAGCTATGGAATGATCATAGGCTACTGTGTAGATGGCTTTGAATAACACGGAAAAACATAATTATAAATTAATTATTTTAAGCTTTTTATTGAACATGCATAGTTTTGAAATTGTTATTTTTATAGCGAAAATAAATAAAAGGATTTTAAATAGAACCCATATTTATAAACAGATTTAATATTTTTACAATAATTATATACATCAAATTCTTTTTCATAAAAAAAAAACCCAAATGAACATTAGGGGAACTTTGCTTTTCTCATAAATCATTGACACATGACAGTTAAACATAATTTATACACTACAAGAGCTACAAGTAAGGACACATAAGGTCAGGTACCAGGTTTATTCCGCGCACGACCGACGGGCGTGCTTGTATTGAATTACAATACATTAGTAGGACCTATCTCCTTGAGGTTTATCTCATTATGTCGACCTCTTCGATTGCGCAAGAGTGGATGGTTATGATTTTTTAAGTAATCTTTACTAATATTATACAGCTGAAGTATGTTTGTTTGGACGCGCTAATCTCTTAAAGTACTGTAAAGTAAAATGCTCTTGTTAAGTCTTCTGACTAAGAATTCTGACATCTAAAACGCCTCTATAAATATACAATATATGACATTCAAATCATAAACATACATGTTATATAGGATTATTAATATTCTCTGCCTAAAAACATTTTCGAATATAATAAAATATCTATCCTTATTTTAATGTAAGTAAATCTTTTTAAAATGACTTTGTTTGTAGTGCAAAATTAACCCATGTTCAAGGACTTCCTCAAATACTGGCAACACACCTACAGTTTGTAGACCCTTATGTTCGCTATCAGCTGATTCCTAGCACTCTCTGTCTGAATGTGAGGCGGTGTGGCCATGTAAGAGTCACAATTTAACTACGATTAATTAAAAAAAAAATCGTTCTTTATTCTTAACAATAATAACAAAATAAGTACCTATTGCCGCTTTATTAAAATGTTTTCTATGACTATGACTACTAATGACCTACAGCCCAATATATAGTACTAGCTGTTGCTCGCGACTACGTCCCCGTTGATTTGTTTTTCCATTAATTCTTCGCTCCTATTAGTCGCAGCGTGATGTTATGCAGCCTAAAGCCTTCCTCGGTAAATTGTCTATTCAATAAAATGAGAATTTTTCAAATCGAACCTGTAGTTTCAGAGATTAACGCGTTCAAACAAACAAACTCTTCAGCTTTATATATTAGTATAGATATAGATATAGATTCCACGCACGATAATCCTATAACAATTCGCGGTAAATCAATCGCTATATACAAATGGTTCTACTAATATGTAAGTTAGTACGCGGGTCGCGTGTTCGATGCCCGTCGGACGCAAGGTTGCGGTCAAGCGGTACAGCCTCGCTTTATTGTTTTGTGATCTATCTATATCTATACGTATAATAAAAACGTAACGAGTCGCTGTCTGTACATGGCAGATATAAAGAAGAGAGAAGAGAAAAAATATTATGCGAGACCTTTATTAACGCAATAGAACCCAAAACAATGATTTTTTGAATTTTTGTCTGTTTGTTTGTGCACGCTAATCTCAGAAACGGCTTATCCTATCTAGATGGGGTTTTCAATAATATATTGCGGTAGGCTTCACTTAACATTTAGTGTTTAATTCATGTCAATCGGTTGTTAAATAAAAAAAAGTTATGGCAATTTAAAGAATCACGTTGAATTCGCTGAACTGTTAGCGCGGGTTAGGCATTTTCAAAAATGCTGCCCAACATCACTTTTCTATGCGGGCGAAGTCGCGGGCACAGCTAGTTGAGAATAAATCCTTATAATTGATTCAAAATAAACACGATTTTACGATACTATTAACATATGTCAATGATTTTAGGATAACATAGCGTATAGGTGTTAGAATTCAGAGGCTGAATGTAGGTTAAAATTTAAATATGCTATTTGTATTCAATATTAAATATTAGAAGGAATAAAAACAAAGGAGGTTAATACAAATGCGCTTATGTTATGTATTCAAGACGTGGTATATATGTCGCAGGCGGATTGTATAATCTGCTGTATTACATTACTGCTAGCCGTTTTGCAAAGCGGCGGTTCAACGATTAGCCATATTGAATGCGGATAAGTAAAAAACCGCCTAAATGTATTCGTCGCCATATTTTAGGTTGTTAATATATTAGGTTAGGTTAGTTATTTATCATTATAAAAAAAACTCATTTACTCATCTTTAATAAAAATGAAGCTGAGTATTCAAGTTTTTTTTTATAATGATACAAAAACTATGACAATGATAAAAAAATAATAAGAATATAAGAATTTATAAAGATACAAAAACTACGCAAGACAATACAGCTAAACGTTGAACCGCCGCTTTGCAAAACGGCCCTGTTTTGTAAAACGGCTAGCCGTAATGTAATACAGCGGATTGTACAATCCGCCTGCGACATATATACATTATACAGCTTCTCAAAGTCAAAACATTGGGGCTAACGGCCAGTCAGTTCCACTGGTCGAGGACCTTCGAAGACACACAAGGACATTGAAGTATAAGTTAGGAGGAAAATTTCTCAAAGGTGATTTTAATTAAGTGCTAATTGAAAAGGGTTCTATGTTATGTTCATCTTAAGATATAAACAACACGGGTGACCGTTTTCTTCACGGTCTTAAAAAGAAAACGCGCGTGTTTGTGGATCCAAAACACATAACATGTGTGTTATGTTTGAGATTGTTTCGTTGACACACACATATACAGATATGTGTAGATGAAGTTATTAGAATGGTGGTCGATGTAGTTATTTTCTTATTGATCAGAAGTCTATTCTATAAACAGAACATACTGTATATCAAAATAAGCAGGAGATCAAAAAGAAACATATACATATATGTAATTTAAATGTGTCATTGACTTGTAAATGAAATTGAAGGTGTGTGTGTACTTATATGTGTGTACGGGTTTGTGTATGTATCGTACATGTTTATGTGTGTATAAGTCGCGTCACGAATCTTTAGCGCTGAACGAAACCTGCGCAGAAGTCAAAAATAAAGTATCCCGGGGAATGGCACGGCGCGCGTGATCATCGGGTGCGCGAGCGTTGATTGTTCCCCAGTCGTGTTGTCTTTCTCGCAACAATACGTCAATTACGAGCGTGATTCTACCGATGCGCAGCTATTCTCGTCCAGCGCTAAACATTCGTGACGCGTCCTGTACATGTGTTATGTGTACTCACGCAGGCAGCGCGCGCAAAGGCAGGCGTGGCGGCAGGGCAGCAGCGCGCGCGACAGCGGCGCGGCGGCGCACACGCAGCACAGCGCGCCCTCCGCGTGGTACCCGCCGCCCGCGCCCGCGCCCCCCGCGCCCGCCTCCTCCTCCGCCATCTCGCCGCTCACGTACAACTGCTACAAATTTATACCAACCTTTACACCAACATAACGTTTTTTTATATTATCAAATGGTGGGACGAACTGGACGCACTCCTGATGGTAAGAGAAACGCCAGTCCATAACCGATTCAGTCCTACCCGGTGCTATGCGTTAAAGCCAAGCTCCGGACGAGGGTGCACTGCACCGACGCTCCCCACTTTGAGTCATCAGATGTTAAGACTCATTAGCCCAGTAATCTCGTTACGTAAAATGTCTCTAAATGACAATTTACCATCGACTAGTTAAGGGCCTCCTTATTCTCTCTATTAACAGGAAGATAGTTATCATTATTAACAGTACACAGTACTTAGGGAAGCCATGAGAGGCAAGTAGCGTCGTGCTGTTAAGTTTGCTACCAACACATGAAGAATGACCACGACCGCTCTGCCAAGAGTGACTACTAATAGGACGAAGAAGACTTAAGAAAGAAAGACATCAAACAAAATAAAAACCATCTATCCATACTTTTCTTAACCTATAAGTAGTTTACCTACCTATACATCCATACTTCCATACTAATATTATAAATGTGTAAGTGTGTTTGTTTGTTTGTTTGTTTGTCCTTCCTTCACGCCGTAGCTAAGCAATCAATTGACCTGATTTTTGGCGTACAGTTAGTTGAAAAGATGGAGAGTAACATAGGCATACTTTTTAACTGGAAAAAAGGGTTATAAGGGGGGACGGGGGGGTCAACGTTTATATGAAAGTCCACGCGGACGAGGCGCGGGCAACAGCTAGTAATATATAATTATCATAGATTATTTACCCCAATTCTTGAGCCACTATAACTGCACTGTTTTCATTGATCGATAACTTTTAAATTATCTCACCTTGAGACAAGAGAGATGTCCATTAGCTTGTTTGAGATACTGCGCGATGACGCCGCTCGGGAGCGGGCACTGCTCGTCTTTTATATGCACGATGCTCACCAGCGCCACCTGGAATACCAACAAACTCTTAAAGGAACCGTCCAACCAATGATGAGTATGTGACAAAATACTGAGGATCCACTGGATGGACAGATAAATAAATAAATAAATATTTTCAGGACATTTATACACAGCGCCATCTAGTTCCAAGCTAAGCCAAAGCTTGTGTTATGGCAACTAGATAACGGAATGAATTACATATACATACTTTTCTTTTGTAAATACACACATACAATACATAGCAACACCCAGACCCCAGAAAAATACAAATGTAAATTACAAATATAATATTTTTCCGGTGTGGGAATCGAACCCACGACCTTTCGCGCAGAAGGCAGTTGTGCTACCACTGCGCCAAGCGGTCGTCTAGGATATCTTCTCTCATCCGCTTTTCATTATTTGAGTTCTTCTTCGCTGTGTCACGCTTGACAGAGAGCTCGTCATTATTTGACTAGCCCTTTAAAATGTCATCCTACTTTTTTTTGGTCTAATGTTCTTTTGTTAGAAACTTACTCTACTAGTCCTATCTAACAAACCAATCTATACAACGTTATGATTGATATTATACCTAACAAAATAACGGATTGTGAACGAGATCTCAAATCATCATCACTTCCTCAAAAATTCTGAAAAGACACTTATAATAAATATATGGTTGGACAGACAACCTGCCTCTTCTAGATAGTAAGTCTTGAAAGAAGAATGAAATAACGAGTACCGTGTCATCAGGCCTCAGCTCAGCCGTGTCTCTCTGGTCCCTGGCGAGGATCACCACTAAAGGGTAACAACTTCGAGGTGGCGGCCCCAGCTGAAGTGTTTCGTCCGAAAACATTTTGAGTACCCTCTCGTCGTGAGGATTACTTCTGTGGATAAAAAGAGGACTACTTTAAACGTGCTATTAAATGAATAGCTTCTCTAAATAATAATAATTTCAGATGGTTTTGTGAATTGAGGAAAAAGCAGCTATATCGATCTCCTTTGCCGTTTTTGCTGTTGGTGCATAGTAGTAGTAGTAGAAGCAAAAGGTACTTAAGAGCTATTTTAAATAGCGGTCGAATTTGAAAACTATTTCTTTAATTCTACTCATTGATCATCCAGATACTACAGCATTGAAACAAATAACCTCTCTCACTTTACATACTAGAACATATAACATATATGTAATATGTACATGTAATATGTGATTTAAAACTTGTCATATCTAACAGATCAATTATTTTTATTGCTTAATTTCTTCATTATCAGACACAATCACACCCACACACTCACACGTATGCACACAGGTACACTCCACACTCACACACTAACACACTCACTCACACTTTTCCTGCCATCATATTAAATTGTAATTTGATCGCTCTTAATTTTATTCAATTTTTATAATGTTGCATTGATAGTGTAAACTGAACTTGCTAATGGGGTGGACCCGACTGCTGAGATACAGTATTTTTACTAGTTCAGTAGTCGGGTGACCACAATTATATCTGATGTTAATGATAATCTGATGTTAATGTTAATGATTAAATAAATAAAAAAAATGATATATTCCTACTATGGACGCTAAAACTTAAACTAAGTCGTATATTTTGAATAATAAAGAAGAAACTGTGTCATCGTATTATAATTTCGTACATCGTAAAGTGCATTTGTTATCGTTGCGATTGTTTGGCCCTGGATATCTCCGAGCCAAGGTAAGGCACCCGAGCGTAAACAAACTTCAGTTTTTACGTTTTAATTTGAGTCAGTTAGGAACTTTTTAGACGGCAGAAGATTGATCTTATCAAAGAAATATTACACACCATATTCATACTAAAATTTGCAAAAATATAAAAAGCAAAAGAAGATAAAGAATGTAATTGTCATGTTAGATATTAATAGTTTAGAAGCTTTGTTATTTTTTTTATTGAAAGAGTACATTTATCGTTAAATACAAAAATATTGAAGAAAACACCCTTGGAATATTGTAACTTAAGTCTCGTAGGACGTTGACCCTTTGTAAGAAAATTGTAGTACCTACTTCTTGGTACTACATGTTACTATATGTTTTATTAGTAGTTTTATACTATGTGTTGCCTAGTTAAATAATGTCATCTGTCCATATGTATGATAGCTACAATTCTGGCTAAGGTAAAATCATGTGATATAGGATCATACTATAGCTAGTATCCCTTGACATTCTCCGAATAACCCACTAGGCATAATTTCTTTGCTTTCTTATGTGACTTCGATTTAATTTTGAAACCAAACCCAAAAACATTTATAATAATCGTAGCATCGAATAGGAATCTCAAGAAGGGAAGCCACCACAATTATCCAAGCCAACTAGCAAAGCTAACGAAGCAATTTCCGGCGAGCCGCCGAGGTGAGACGAGCTACATAACGATGTTTCGCAACACGCATTGCGAAACCCTGACGCGGTTCAATGCTATGAGAACCTTCCTGGTGGACCCTTTAATACAGTAAAGCGACAGCTAATTTACTTCTTCATATTATTTATACTAGACTAGCTGGTACGACGCCACTTCGTTCACGCTGTCCTCTAACCTTATACCGACCCTTTTTTCTTTAAACTTTAAACCTTTCGATATCGAATTATTAGGTCCCAACAGCTAGACAATGGTTTAACTGGACGAGAATCCATCCTATGGTTATAAAGAAGATAACAAGTTTCCACGACAATCACTATAGTTTTGGCAGCCCTCGATTTGTTTATTTAACTAAGTAATTTTTACAAGAGAACGGGAGATTGATAGACCCTTATTATTTTAAAATAAAAACTTAAAGTTTTTTGCACATATCCGCGACACAAATACTAACTTTTAGTACAAACCTTAAAGTACAAAGCTTTTATATTTAAATTAAAAGTAACGGCATCTAAAATGAGACTTACAAAAATAATATAAATAATGGTATTGAATGCAGGATAAAAACAATAAAAACATAATATGTATAGGTATTATTCTTATAATATTTATACAAACAAAGGTCCAAAGAATTCTATTGTTATTTGAAGCGATGTAAAAACGTTTAACCTAAGCGCTTGAGCTATTTCGACATAATTACATACATTAGAGTGAATCATTTGATGCAAAGTATTTTTCAATTGCTTACATTAGTATGAACGACAAAATAACATTAGGTACCTACTTTTGTTTGAAATAATTTGATTCATTTCTTTGTGTAAAGTTATGCATACACATAACTTCCAACTGTGTTATATGAATGTTATGCTTATGCTTTAAGATACTTCCGTTTTTTACATTTTAATTTGATACAATAAGACTTCTTAAGAGGATGATATGTACATCTTGAAGACCTCGTCCTATAGTTAAATGAAAGACGCAACAATTCGGCATTGTTGGGTAGTAATTATCATTTCCTAGCTGTTGCCCGCGACCCCCTCCGCGTGGACTCATATAAACTTTGACTCCCCACCCCCTTCCCTCCTTATAACCCTTAAAAGTAGCCTATGTTTTATCTCAGGCTCTAGACCATATGTGTACCAAATTTCATTACAATCGGTTCCGTATTTTCGTCGTGAAAGCGTGACAGACAGACAGACAGAGTCACTTTTGCATTTATAATATTAGTAGGGATTGTGATCATTGATAAAATTAATGTATAACTCGAATATCACGTAAATACAATACATACATTGTCACGGTTAACGATTTTATTATTAAGAAACAAAAACCAGAAGATAAAAAAAAGAATTGGAAATTTTGTTGATCAAAATCTTTCCACGAAAAAATTTCCACGTAGATACGTAAAAACAAAGTGGTTGGAAAATTAGATTTTAACAAATTAACACGCGCGAATCATCGACCATCAATCGCGTGAATAGCGTGAGACGTCTAGAATTTTTGGAGCTAGAAACAGTTGTCAGGTTTGCATCATGGATGATGAACTGGGTTTTCCGATGTTAATTAATGTTTTAGACGCGTTACTATTATCATCTTAGATTTGTCATTAAATTGTAGCATTAGATACTTACGAACTTTCAAAAACTTTCAGTAACCAATAAATAAACAACAATCGTTTATTTAGAACACGATTAGGTCAATTACAAAAAGTATTTATTAATTTACTTATAAGTAAACTAAAAATAATAATTAAAAGAAACAAGCACTTAAACATCGTCGTAATATTTAGCTTGCGTATATTTTTAGTATTATTATATAAGTAGATGATCCTGTTTATAAAAGAAACTTTATTTTATAAAAACACTACCAAGTCAAGAAATAAACTGAAATCGAAATTCAGGCGTCTCGATCTTTCTTTCTAGAAAATGAGAATAGATTTTTACGAGTGTAACAAGATAACACCTTGCGTATCTTATATGGTCATTGACTCGAGTTAAATAATCATTTATCTCTGATAAGCCTTACTTATAACAAGGTATAAATTAAAAAAAAATATTTTTTTTACATGCAAGCTTTACAAACAAACAAACATACCCCTGACAAGAGTAATCGTCAAGACGAATTAAACGAGCTCAAACACGATAGGGTTGTGTCGTTGAATTACTGAGTTCCTATGGCCATCTTCAGGCTCCATCATCAGATCAGCTCCTTGTCATAATAATTTTGCTGATGAATGATTGATTACGAATGAATTATTTACTAATACATGGAAAATTTCAACTCGATCGGTAACCGGGAAATGAGTCAAATTTTACTTACAAGATTTGATTACAAACAAACAAACAGACCCCGGATAGATGAAACTAAATAAAAGCTTGTAATAGAAATACGAAAATTATATGAGAAAAGCAGACGCTTTTTACTCTTACTCTTAATACTACTCAATGACCCTGTATTAACACAGGACTTTTTATCCGAATATTGTCACCGGAAAGAGAACAACACGAGGAAAGCCGTTGATCATGGCTAGTGTTTATATACTTCTTAGATCGTTTATAACTCGATGAGCTGATCAAATATTACGCAATATACTTGTTTTTAATAGTAATTTAACTAAACGCAATCGTCACGCATCTAACTGTTATTTACGATAGACGGTGACGTAGTATTTTTGTTATTACTGGTAACTGATCAAGAAAATCTGAATGGTAAGTGATCACCTCGTTTCATGAATATTAGTCCACTGCGAGGAGAAAATTCAATGCCGGCCTTTAATAGGGAAAAAGAAAGAGTCATAACCCTCAAGAGTCACAAACATTGCAATACAGACTAGAACAAAGGAAGGAAATTGGGTAGAGTAATACAGTATCCTGTACTATTTAGAAAACAAAACATCTCTGACGTATTTAACTTGAAACATCTTCGAAGCTGCTGCGACCCTAGTACATATTTTATATCTAATCGTGTATTTCAGTCTTATCTTTAGCTATCCATCTTCTCCGCAAATTTATTATTAACAGAAAAACTATACTAAACATTTGGTCATGATATAAATATAACATTAGAAAATATTGAAGCAACGCTGTTTATTTTAAGAAGCACTTAACAAGTCATCAAGAACTGTATTATTAACGTGCCTTAGCAACTAAAGTCGCAGTGTATTTATGTATCCATATTCCATTAACTAATTTATACTTTAATTAGATCGTTTGCCTGTCTGAGACGACTATTTTCCTTGTAATAAAGCGCGTTATTTTTCATTTCTGATTTCGTATTTGAGATGAAATTCACCGTTTTCACCTTTTTTAGGCTAACTAATTTCGATCTCGTTGATGTTTATAAATTAGATATATTAATAATAATAATAAAGCCTTTTATTCAGATTTACAAAAAATACAAAAACAAGTTACAAA
>JADANM010005263.1:1553279-1575490 GCA_026213755.1 Eurema hecabe | reverse complement strand
TCGCGGGCGGGAAACCTACTTCATTGAGGGTTTCTTCCATTGTCTCCGGCCATTCCTCCATTAGACTGTCTATGTCCGGCATTTTTCTACAACAAATTAAAATAGATTATTTATATAACATATACGAATAAGCATAATATATTGTAACGACCGTTACGAATGCGCAGACTTGTTAGTCGCGCTTATATTTTTAGAGACAGCATATAATATGTATGTACGACGAGGACACGATTGTTTGCCTAGTTGAGGAACCTATTTTAATTAAGAGAAAGGTTTTCCTCCGCAAATTTAATTAGTTTAAACCCTGTAATAAATAATCCCAATACCGAGATTTTACTGGTTATGCACTTACGAGGTGTACGAAACAGTCGGCGCCGGCTTCGACATGTGCAGTTCGCTCACATCCTTGATCCAGCGCTCGATCGCTTTCGGATTCTTTTCCGCATCGTCTATCTTTTTGGTCAACTGCAACGCAATTATATACAGAATAAAAAACTATAAGCTGGATTATTTATTTTTCTACCTATAAAAACCGATTTTTCATTTTATTTTGATAATCTACACATTCACAATTACGAATTTTAGAACAAGTCCATAGGCGGGTCTCTGTCCGTTCGATATGAACTCAAAAACTGCTGGATCGATTGTCATATGAATTTTTCAAAAGGTAATTTCTCTTACCACAGTAGACTTAGCGCTGGTGGTCTTCGAAATAGCTCTCAACTGCAGATGCAAAAGCGCCGAGTCGCTCTGCTCAGCCGACGGCTCGTCCAGTATCGTTAGACCTTAAAAAATAATCTTATTTTAATTTAATATTTTAAAAATATACACTATCTTCTATTGCTATGTTATATTATTTATTTCTTTAAATCTTCAAAACAAGCCTTTACCTAAAAACTATAGATACTAAATTTCGATTTGATACTAAATCGTCGGGTGCGCGAGCGTTGATTGGTTGTCCCAGTCGTGTTGTCTTTCGCGCTCGTAATGTACGTCAATTAGCGCGATTCTACCGATGCGCAGCTATTCTCGTCCAGCGCTACACATAAATGACGCGCACTATAACAGGCGGCCTTATCAATAAAAAGTGTCAGGCAAACTTTCATATAAATTTTGCAACAAAAAGACTAGATTGGAAGGCGTAACATTCAATTTGAGAAAATAAAATCATAAATTATAAACCATTAATTTGGCTCCTACGAGATGGGACCTGACCGTGTCCTACATAGAGATTATCGTCCCGAGCTTTTGCTATGCTATTTATAGACAGCAGACGTTTGAAGTTCGAATATATTATTGGTGGTCTAAACAGCTGTTTAGACCACCAATAATATAAACATTGTTTATTTACATTGAACTATGATTAATGTTCTCAATTATGGTATAGCCGCGCCCCGTGGATTTACTGGGATAGTTTTTGTCCCGTGTCAAAACCAGGTTATCACGTATGCTATAATATTTATGTGATTTTGACCTAGGTTTCAATTCATCTGTATGTAATTTCAGCTAAATACATTCAGTAGTTGTTTCTTGAAGTGTTTAAAATTAAACCAAAAAAGTCGTTTTATTCATTAATACCAATAATATAGGTAGGTTTCCTCAATAGGTATTTTCGAGATCATTTATGGAATTTCTTATACCTACGTTCAAAGATGTACAATATTATTTAAATCGCTCGTATAATATCGGAGTTCGACTTTTAAAGTCGGTTAGTTTTGGCGCGAATTTCTCCATCTCACCGGGGATGTAACATTGACATACGTCATACAACAATGACGTCAGTTCCGAAGCGTCACTCGGCTGCTACATTTCGCGCTTAGTTTAAAAAAAACGTTAACACGTGACTAATTATAAAGAAAACATTAAAATCTGTAAAGAAAACTAATTGAGTAAACTATTTTTGTTATCACATTTGCGACATAACATTTTAAACACGCTTTATTTTCGGTTGAGATTAGCGAAACATTGGCCGAGTCAACGTCTGAGATATTTGTGATGTAGGTCGATGTAATAAATAAATAAGAAAGATCTTTCAAGAGCATCTGTAAATCGATAACGATTTTCTTTTAAATCAAATACGCAATCAAGATTTTAAATAAATCTTAAGATGACGTATTGTTTTTTGA
Source organism: Eurema hecabe (assembly GCA_026213755.1). NCBI lineage: Eukaryota > Metazoa > Arthropoda > Insecta > Lepidoptera > Pieridae > Terias > Terias hecabe. The sequence goes on along the minus strand of JADANM010005263.1, from coordinate 1,573,364 downwards.
TATACATATAATATTAGGGACTGTTACGTTAATATTAATATAAAATTAATAATATAAAATTATATTAATGTAAAAAAAGCCTTTAGTTTCTGTAGAGAACAATTTACCTTTTAAAGCGACAGAAATAATTTTTGATGTTGCCATATTGCGTTCCAACTTTTTTCTGGTGTCTGTTTTAAGTCGGAAATATAGCTCCAGTTTCCTGAGCCTGTCTTATCCAGTCTTGTCTTACCTTATCGTTATAATTGACGAATTTTACTACGGTATACAATGTAAATCTCACCCAGATTATCAATAAAGTCTAGCGCGCGCTCAGCTAGCGGCTCGGCGCGCACGCCGCACGCCGGCGCGCTCACCTACACAACAACAAATTCTTTCTACAACAATAAAGTCAAATAAATCTTTATTCAACTAGGCTATACCTACTATTCTTTTTCGTCGTCATAGTATACATAACAAGTTACATATTTTAGGTTCTATTCAGAATAAATGTTTCGTGATGTAAAAAAATATTCAAATAATAATTAATTTTTCTGCTTATACTTTCTATTCTATGAAGTAAAATGTGTTATAAAATAAGAAGCGTTAAATCACGAAATAATTCAAGTCATATGTCTCTAAATCCTATTACTATTATAAAGGCGAAAGTTTGTAAGTATGGATGTATGGATGTATGGATGTATGGATGTTTGTTACTCTTTCACGTAAAAACTACTGAATGGATTTGAATGAAACTTTACCACAATATAGCTTATACATCAGAATAACACATAGGCTACAATTTTTGAGGATTATAAGGGAGGAAAGGGAGGGTCACAGTTTATATGAAAGTCCACGCGAACGGAGTCGCGGGCAATAGCTAGTATAAGATAAATTCATTTTCGCCACCGTTTTAACTATATTGCGATTGTATGATCTTTTACTTGTTTGGCTGTCTGGCAGAAATCACTTTGTTACAACATTTCCAATAGTTTTTAAGATTGTTTAATTGTAATATCGACATTGTAACAAAGAATAAATAAATAAATAAATAAAACTTTTTATGGAAATCGCAGGTCAAAAGCACGTGTGTCAAATATCACCTTCAAGAAAGCGTCAGTGTCCCCGACGGCCGGCACGTACTCCGGCACGAATGGCTGCAGCTTGAACTCGATGTCGATCTTCTGCGGCGTGTATCTGTTATTTATAACGTTATTATTATTTTGCCAACAAAAGTACTAACTGCTATTTGCAACAGAACAATTACATTAAAAATAGCATCCGAAAATCTAAGATTTTATATCTTTTTTTTTTTTTTGCAACACTGAATTTTTTTTCAGTAGAAGTCCCATATATGATACTAGGCTGTGTCCCGCGGTTTTACCCGCGTATTTCCCGGCCCCGGGGCAACACCGGGATGTAGGTAAGCTGTCCTATCTTTTAAGATGGATCAAACTGCACATGGTGTGCGAATTTTATTATATTCAGTTAAGTGGTTTATTGATGACATTGTGACACGAGATTTATATATATTAATATATGCCATGGTTGGTTCCCCAAGTCCTACCAGTATCTTATAAAGATTTTTCCACTATTAAAAAGAATAGGGCTAGTATAATATTAATATTTACTTGGAGACAACATTAGTGAAAAGTTACCAATTTGTGAAAATAAGACACAAGTGGGAACTTGCAATAAGTTGAGATCATTAAAACTGGTTTAAAAGCGACAATTCACGCACAAAGCGACCACAACTTTCCCCACATTCGTATATTATAGAAATCTCATTGTTGTGTACTCATGTCTCGGGTATCATATTGTAACACATTTTCACAATAAGCACCTTAGCGTGGCTTTTATTCAAATTGAGTATTCACAAACATACTTTTAAGGTAAGGACACAATCTGAATTGATTTTTTCGTATTTTATATAATTTCTGAGCAGAGAAACATATAGCTAATATTGAGGGGCACCTTTCCGCGAATGGACATCCATAGCTGGTTCTCCGCGCTGTATTTACGCTAATTACGATTATAAGTTAAACAATCACTAGTAGCTATTTAAAGGTATAAGAGGAAGATATTTTCTTTATTGTATGTGAAGATGCTTTCCATCTAGCACGGCACCTTGACGTGCTTTGGATCTAATAGGTACGCCTTTTAATGATGTCTTCTACTTTTTTTGACGTCTTACTTAATAAAATACTTAGTTCTATTACAACAAGTCAGTATTAGAAATACATAAAGCCCGACAAAACGACGTCTCACCTTTAAATCGAAAAAAAAACACATTAAAATCGGATCATCCGTTTAGAAGCTACGTTGCCTTACACATACTGACACACACACACACAGACACGTCAAACTTATAACACAGGGGTTAATAACTATCTATTGGAACTCACTTCATAATATACTGGAAGATGTTCTCCATCTCGGGCGGCACCTTCAGGTCGGCAAACTGCTTGGGGTCGTAGGCACCTTCCGCGGGGATCACCACACTACGTTTTTTGCCGCTGCCAGCCAACGGCGGCACCGGGTCTGGCCTGGTAAGATCCGCTTCTATATCTCCACTATCTGTGTCTGCGAAACGATGTCTTTTCGATAGTTACTTTACTTATTATAATAGCAAATAAAAAGTTTTATCCAGCACCTTGGTCAGCATATGATATCCTACTAACATAGTGCTTCTTGAAATAAAATATTTCGATCTATATTGTTGTTCGAGCACATAAATTACGTATAAAAATTGCCATATGTATCTTTTTTTTTAAGTATTACCAATTAGGTACTCTGTAAACTGCTTTCCGAACGGGTGCGACCAAGTGGGATTTGACCAATCTAGTGTTTCTGTAGTCTACTAGAAATAAAATAAATATGTCTAATTGTATAAATCTGCTATAAAATAACTATCCTCCCACGATCAATTTCGTAATCCTTAAATTTGGCCATGCACGGACCAAATTTATTGACTTCCTTGTTAAAAAATCTATTTTAAGGCTGGCTACCAAATATGCACGTAGTATATTTTGACATAATGTTTGATTTGCGCTAGAGCTTCTCAAAATGTAGAAGACACCGAATGTGTTAATGATTACAATACTTTTCAATGAGTTCCTCATGTATGTGCAAAAAGAGATGTTTTAAGATGTATTTAACAAACCAGAATTAGATGAATCGCGTCTTCGATTCAACTGCTGGGTTTGATCATTCGGTTCTTTACCCTGTTTCTCGTCATCTTTGTCTGAAACCTTCGACTTTCTATCGGGTGACTGAAAAAGAATCCTTTAATAAAATACATTAAACCATGCTCTGTTTTTTTAATGACTCTATCGTTTTATGTTTATACGATTACAACGGATAAAAATCAAGTAATATACCTAATTTAATTTTGATAAAAATTTAGAAAGATTACCCAATATAAGAATACATTTAGATGTGTCAAATAAAAAAAATAAATAAAACGTCAGATCTTATAATTGTCAATCTGTATTCTGTATTCTGTAATAGCTGTTTGACTAATTCCTGACCACACTTCCGTTATATCATATAGAGGTCAGTAACGAGATACGAACAATAGAGAAATTGCAACTAGAGCGTAAAGGATTGTCCGTGTGGGCCGCCACTGTCACATGATACGCGATTATTACATTAAAACAATTGTTGGCTAATTCTCTCAATAGTGTTAAAGTAATGAGGAGACTTCATGCCATCATATATTCAATAGATTTTTAAAAAGAAATCCTTTTAAAATACTTTCAAAAGAATTCAAAATGTAATAGTACCTATCATAATTATTCAAAAATCACGAATAAATCGGAAGCGTAGAATAGATATTAATAAATTCAATAACAGTTGTTCAAGAAATTTATAAATAAATATCAATGCAATACCTACTGTTAGCGTGTCCATTATATTTATTTGTTACAAATATTTTTTACATAAATGTATATCCGTATAATTTAGCATTCTGTTAATTTTTGGACATAAACTATAGATAAGATATCCATGCAGAAACTTGAAAAAGGTGCTTAGTACTTACCTCATCTTCTTCAGAGAAGTTCTCAAACTTCTCAGGGCTGGAGTCGCTATCTGAATCGGAATCGAAATCATGTCGCGCGGTGTGTCTCACTGGCGGGTTGAACTTCGGCATAGCTTTAACAGGACTCTCCTCGGAACTCGGACTCTCAATCTCCCTAGCATTAACCTCCACCGTCTCGTCGTACATTTGTTCGCACGTCGGCTCGGGTGTAAATGACAGTGTTTGGCAGTGTTTGTTGTTGGTTGCCATGGCAACCGTTAGGCTGGTGCACACGCCTCAGCTCGAGGTTACGAAGTGTGAATGCAGGGTTTCAGGCGCTGAGTAGGCTGGTACAATGTGATACCATTTGTGCATGACATGTGACTCGCTTGTGGACATGTTAGCACGAAATATGATGGGCGTATTGTTTCCTATGATAATGTTGTCTTAAATATTCACAAGGGTCATTAACCTTAACCATGCATAGAAAACTATTCAAGCAGTTCTTTATTATATTGTAACCATTTAATCAACTTCTTAAGTCCGAACAATAATTATAATATAAAAGCTATGCAAACAGTACCTTTTAATTAAAAATAACTTAAATTTCTACTTCTAGGTAAGACTAACAAGATCCTGTCGATAAATGTGATAAACAAATTGCTAAGAGATCAATATTTTTACATACAAAACAAAGAATGCCTACGCATCAGTAGTCGACTAGAACGTACCACATCGGGTGTGATAAATACATATAATTGCATCTTCGATCATGCGTATAGATCTCTGATCGTCGTTTCTTAATAATTCCCAGTTTTATCTTGGCTAAATTGGTAAATAGTCTTCTCCAAGGCTCTAGGTCTAGACTATCTACACTAATATAAGAATAAACTCAAAAAGTACTACTGATTTTTATAATATAGAATTGGTCGCCAAATTTTTTATATTATTTATTAATCCAAAGCAAAGCTAGTTTAGATTTTTAATGTATAATCCATAATCCATCTGGATTAGTCTATTTTTAACTAATATAATATTAATATTTTGAAAAGCGTTTTAATATCAAACTTTGATTACTTAATTAATATTTATTATATGAATCGTGCGTGTGCTTAAAAATGAACTAGAAAAATAACTGCTTGTATGTAGTTGTAATTAGTAGTAAATTTAAGATTAAGATAAGGATCTCAATATTCAACCTTGAAAAAGATACATTAATATTTTAATTAGATTGTTTTTAAGCTTTAGTGAAACTTAACATTGATAGCATCTAATTTAAATGTCCCCTACTTAAGCAAACAAATCATTGTATAGACGTCTTTCGTCTTTTTTCATTGCTAGCTCACTACTGAATAAAAGTTAGAACAAAAATAGACTTAAAACAGACGAAGCTCGGAATAAAACGACAGTTAAAAGGTCAATGACTTTAATTACGAAAATATATCTAATTAAAACATAATATCATACAAAAATATTCTACTTTAGCATAATGTATATAACTAGGAGTAAACGCACAAATTTTTAACGTAATTATTTTTTCATATTTAGTCTGGCAATTTTGACATTCGTATATGAACAGATTTCGTATTAAAAAAAATACATAAAATATATGAGAAGTTATTGTCAGTGAGATTTTACATATGATGAGAATTTAACTTAATCCTAAAATAGTCCAATTACTTAATATATTATTCGATGATATTAATTTTACATAGTAAACTTAATGAGTTTAAGGCATTCAGATTGTCTTAGAAAAATATATATAAGTTATTTTGAAACAACATACATTACAATTTCTTTTCGTTCTGAAACAAAGTTAACGTGAAGATGCAATATCTCTCGAAGTAATGGAATTACGTATACAATTTCAGATATGGATTTAAATTCTTGGAAATTAAACAATTAAAAATAACCTATATAACATTGTCTGTAATTAAATGTAATGTCCAAATAAAAATGATTCAATGTACTACATAAAGGGTTCAATTATATTCTTCCAAATGTCTGTTATAATCCTACATACATTTATCTACAAAAAGTATTTCTCAATACAAAGCATGTCCAAAAATATTTTGTTTATATTCTATGTTATAAATACAATTATTAATAGTAACATTCAACAGTCCCGTGTGCATAAGCATTTATCTATTTTAGGACATAGTTTTCATTATGACCGGCATAACCATCATGTCTTAAAACTGATATCAACGTTTACACGAAGACGACTACGTCTACGCTCTATTTTATCACATTAAACAGTCTTTACTTATGCGACGAATTTGGCACATTCGCGAGCGTCGAACTTGATGCGCATATCAGGTGATAAGCGCGCAAGTCTGGATCGCACAGTTTTTATTGCATAGCTGTTGCCTCTACGCCTAATTATACTTCAGCCGACTTTATTGATGAGCTCATCGCATATAGCGGTCAATTCTTCATTCGCCTTAGTTTTTTGCGCGAGCGTCTCCTCCAGCGAAGTTATATGCAAATCTTTTCTCTTGATCATGGCATTCAACTTTAATACTTCGGCCTCGTGCGCTCTATTCATTTTCTCCAGTTCCGAATTAGCGTGGTTTAACTTGGACGTGGCGTGCTGTTTCAGCAGCTCGTAGTTGTTCTGCATTTTGATCAAATTCTCTTCGAATTCTTTAATGGACTTCTTATATGTGTCCTCGTTGGCTTTGAGGCTAAATATAATTTGCTTGCTTTTCTCATATTTACTATGCAAGTCACTAAATGACACTTCCATGCTGGCTAAATGCGCCGTCTGCTCATCGCGATCTCTTATTAATTTTGTGCGCTCTTCCGCGTTCCGTCTCTTATCTTGTTCAAGTTCGGCGACTAGACTTGCAATTGTCCTTTCGTATTCTTCAACAACGACACCCATAGTCTTATTTTCCTTCGTCTTCTCAGTCAGTCTTTGGTTTAATTCAGTTATATTTCTCAATCTATTTTCGCTTTCAGATTCTAGCGACTTCACCTGGGACTCCATAATAGCCAATCTATCTTTCAATTCTTCCCTCTCAGAGCGCAATGTTTGCACATGAATTTCTTTTTCAGCTAACATCTCTCGAAGTTGTGATAGAGCCAAATCGGTTTGATGTTGTTCCGAAGAAACAAGCGGGACTGTCGTGTCGTGATTTATAAAAGAAGAATTTCCACTAAGGGATAGAAGCCTATCAATAACTGCCATTGCAGGCGAAGTGAAGGTTAATGATTGCCTATTAATTTTAGGTGGTGTTGCAGCTTTCCTTGGTGATGGAATAGAGTTAACTGCAGGATTAACAATCATTGTAGGTTTAGTTACATTGACATCTTCAGGGTAATACGAAACAACCGGTTTGCTAGAGGAAGGACCAGCAATAAAGGGATCTAATGGTACATCAGGTCTGGTTACTTGCGTTTTCTTCGGCGTACTCACTTTTTTGGTTGGCTTATTCAACGCGGCCATAATTCCATCAGAAGAAACTCGTTTGGCAAACAAGGGGTCGAATTTAAGGAATAAGCTCTCCTTCCCACTGTCAGCAACCACGTTACTTTTGTTCTGATTTAAAAGAAATTCAAACGCCTCCGCATCAATGAATATTTCAGCATTATCACTGTTATCATCATTATTGGACTGGACTGGAAAATCATCAAAACCGATCATATCATCCTTATCTATTGATGGCAATATATCTGTGTCTTTGTCAAAATTAACAAAATCTTCTGGTTCTAAGAATGGTCCCTCAACGGTATCTTCATCTTCGGTATTTATTTCTTTAACAGTATTATTTTTATCATCTGTATGCTTTGATGAAACGGTTATATTACTTATATCGGATGGATTTTCTTTTGTAACATTGTTAACAACATTGCTTTCACTGTCAATGTTATTTATATTTACTGTAGTATCACAAATACTCATACTATTAGTATTATCTTGGATTGTACTACAGTTATTATCAAGTATCGGTGAAGAGCAGACTTTTGATCGAGATGCAAAAGGATTAAAGTTTTTATCATCTATTTCAGGTATGTTGAAAACATTTTTTCTGTTAACCTGAATTGGAATATCAGAAACAGTGGAAGCTGAATCAGATTCGAATTTGTCGTGTTCTTCGATTTTATTTTGGATAGTTTCTTTCATTGTGCATATTATATCTTTATTAGAACAATTAATGTCTTCAGTTTCCAGAGGTAGTTGATTATACTTTTTTTCGTTACCTTGTTCATTATCTCCTTCATTAATCTTATTTTCTTCAGTTTTCAATTTATCAAAAGATTTTCTGGTAAAGGTTGAACTGTCGAAAGTAGAATTTAACCCATTTTTGGCAATGGGTTCAGTTTTTGGCACGGGTTGTGATTTTCGTCTATTGGGAATTGGTTTACGGTTTGTATTTATTGATTTGCGTTTTCCTTGGTCACCGATTGGCTTGAATGTATTATTAGGTGGACTCGTCGGTGTTGGTGATTCCATTATTTTTGTTTTAGTGACAAATGGATCATCTATTTCGTCGAAATTGAAGTTGTATCCTTTTGATACAATTTTAGGAGAACTGGGCGGAGTGGCTAAAATCCTGGTTTTTGTGTCAAATGGATTAATGCTACCATCAATTTCCATGCTACTAACCGACTCGACTGCATTATTATCTCCTGCCACAATTTCATGTTTGACAGTTGTGTCCATTGATTCATTATTTTGAATATAATTTTTGCTATCACTTTTATTGTTTATATTATTATTCTCAGGTAGTTCGTCAATATTTGGTGTTAGAACATTTTCAACTTCCATATCACATCGATTTTGTTCTGCGATTTCTTCTATATTTTCAATATTACCTTGTTCTATTTGATTTTTATTTTCGAACAATGTTTTATCATTTTGGTAATTACTTATTATACTTTTTGTTTCGTTTAATTCTTTAACTTCAGGTGCAGTCACCTGATCTAGATCTAGTACTTCTTTATTTTTTGTTTCATTGAATGAATTATTCGCTTCCATATTTTGATGAAGATCTGTTAAGGTAGAATGTAATTTCTTGTCATCGTCTGATGTGAGAATTTGAGTGTCTAACTGATTAACTAAATCTGTAGAAACTAAAATTGTTGCATTTTGAGATTCTTTATTTGATATATTATGTGAATTAACATCATCATCCATTAACTCAGTAGGTGGTGGCATAATTAATTCAGAAATAATTTCTTCTGTAGCTTTCACTATATTAATGCAATCAATTGTTTTGTCATCGTCATTTTCTAAAGGTAGTGGTACATCCATCGGTGGTACACTCACATCTGTATGAGATTCAATGTCATTTTTAATATTGTTACTTTTTTCATCAAATTCAGACCCACTTAATGATAAAGGCTCTATATATTTGTAAGAAATTTCATAAGCATTATTTATTTTATCTTGACAAACATCAGAAATGATATTATTTTCACACTCAACCTCATTGCTCACAGTTGCAATTGATGTAATTTTATTATGTTCTGATGGGTTCAGATCTTTATTTGTATTCAATTCATCATTATGTGGTTCAAGTTGTACATTATTTGTAACAGTTAAATTATTTCTATTCTCCTCACAGATATTTTCTTTTAAGAATATCTCATTTGTGATGTTTAATGGCACTGATAATGTATCATTCATTTCATCATAAACTAGTTTCATATTACTCTGTGTCTCCAAACATTGAGTACTTATTGTTGATGTATTTTCAATTTCATCTTGGACAGAAAGATCACCATTAAAAATATCAGTCTTAATTTCTTCTTCATTATCAATTTTGACTGATATATCTTTATCATTAGATTCGTGTGAAACAGTATTACGATCCAAGTTAACAGCCTCTTCTATCGCAAATGTTTTCAATGGCAGTGGATTTTCTTTTGCTATTTCATTATGGGGATTGTCAATTTCAATGGTATTTAAATCTGTATTTTCGTTGACAAGATTTACTTCTGTAATAGTTGTTACGTTAATTGCACTCTCAGCAATACTCTCCCCCTGCATAATGCTATTGTTACATACAGATAGGTCTTTATCGTCAACCACTTCAAGAGTTTGGTTTATACCTACAGAACTGTCAGCATTAATTGTTGTATTTATTGGTTCATGATGCAACTCCTGTTGTTTACTATCAATCTCATTCAAACTCTTATTAAGAGTATTCTCAACAACATCTGGTAGTATTAAATCTGAGAATTTTTCCTCGCTATTAATGGTTTCATGCATGTCTTTAATATCACTATCTTTTTGAGCTTCCTCTATTTGTTTAGCTAATTTTTTTTCATTAGCAACATTTTCCATAGGATGTGTAACAGTAGCTTTTAAACACTCACTAGAATTCAATGCTACAATTTGTTGATCCTTTACATCATGATATTCATTCTCGACAATTGACATGTTAATATTTTCATGGCTCATTTCAAGGTTATTGTTTGTATTAGTTGATGTTAACTGAGTAACATCCTGTTCAGTTTTAGTAAATGTTGTTTCACAGTCTTGGAATTCAGAGTCTGACTCAGCACATGCTGCTTCAGAATTTGTAATTTGTTTAACTTGATCATTTAAAGCAGATTCATTTAAAGATATGTCCATATATTCAACAGTGTTATTCATGTTATCTGGTAAATTAGTTGGCTTAATTTCTACAGGAAGAGATGGTAAAAAAAGCTTATGTATAGGAATCTTTTCTTCCTTAAAAATTATAGTTGAGTCATCTTTCCAATGTAACTCCCGTTCTAAGTCATCTTTGAATACAACACTTTCTTTCAGGGGACTCTCGCTCTTAGGAGGACTATTATTATTTCTAATCGGAGTAGAGGCTAAGACAGATTGCTTACTTGTTTCTTGATTTGTATTTTCAGTAACATTAACATCTTTCTTTTCAACAATATCACCATCTGCTGGCTGTATCGGACTTTGTGATGTTCTAAACATGCTTAATACACTTTTAAGACCACGCATTATAGGTGATCCACCATCTTGTTTTTGTATTTCTTTTGTAGGGGTTGTAGCTTCCGGAGTATGCGTCAGGGATGATGAAGTGCTCGGCAATGACAAATTATCATCATTGTCTTGTAATGTTGTTATAGTGACTGTAACATTATTTTTTGGGACATCCAATGAACGCCTAATTGAAGAATTTCTATTTAAATCTGAGTAGTTATCTGACGATAAACATTGTAATGGCAAAGATTTTGGCGACTTCAAAATACTATCAGAATTAGTAAAAGTTGAATTAAAAGATCTTGTCAGGTTGGCATTATTGCTATTTAAAACATCTTCAACAGATGTAATAGTTTTGTTATCATTGCAATATTCTGTATAGCTTTTTGACATAGGCGATGCAGCAGGAGTTACTGAATATCTTAGTTTCATATTAAGATCTGAGACGTCCAACTCTTCATACCCTTTCTCAGTACTTGCCATTCGAAGTGCAGCATTGTTGTGTTGATATGTGTTCTCTTTATTGTCGAAATCACCATCGATACAGTCCAAGTCCATAGGCTCCACGTGAGCCATTTTTTAAATAATCTTAACACAACACAGCACTAAATGTATTCAATATTATTGTTATAAACTAAAAATCTCCGAGTTTTATTACAAGGACTCTTCACAATCCACACACACAAGATAAAAATCACAATTAGTCCAATGTTTACAGTATTTGATTTCGGCGAGTTTCACTTTAATTTCTAACACATAGCTAGAGAATAATGCGTATGTATGTCACATAAAAACAAAAATGACGGAACGTGCAACTCACTCTAAAAGTCTATTTTTAACTTTTTTGTACTGTAAGCGGAGCGATGTTCATTTTACATAACGCGCGTCGCGCGCCTTAGGGAAACTTGCCAAAAAGCGGTTAAGCTCAAACACGACATCACCGTTTTAAATCCGTTTAAAATTTTTTATAAATGTATCTGACGTTGTCAATGTCATATATGGTTCGTAAACTTGCCATATACTTCTATGTTTTATTATAATATGTCATTGGTTGTCAAATTTTAAACCACAAATACCTGGTTTAAAAGTAAACCATTAAGACGTTTGAGTTCAAAGTGACCTTCTTCTTGTTATTTACATTTTAGAGAGCTTACAAAATGTATTATAACCATTCATTCAAGTGTTATTTAACAAAAATAGTATAATACTAATAAAAAGATTTAACGGAAAATCTACGTTACATCAATTATTGATATACTTATAGGCCAAACTATTTAGTAAAAATAACATGTATATTTTATACTAATTATACCGTGCACTTAAAAGTGTCAGTTGTGTATTGTTATCTGTACGTAATTAAAAAAAAAACGACATGAAGGCGTTCCACTTATCACCCCATAATTCATATAATCTAATAGTCTTACATTTTAAAATATGTTTCACTTCTACAAGACAAAATGTCATTTAGCATGAATCTCCTGAACAAAAGTGAGGGACAACGATGACAAAAAGCTTATCAAACAATGTTATTTTCTACATTTTATTAATTATTCAATTAAAATATTAAATGTACGTGGCGGTACGAAACAGTGCCTAGTAGTACGGCTCTGCCAATGAAGAGTTGTTTTTGGCTATAAGTTGAACGCACTCATTGTAAGTTGTAACCAGAATAACCTTCAAGAATGAAGAAATTCAAAACATATTTTATTCAATCCAGATTTCAGACGTAGATTATTAAGTTATATCGTTATGTTGGATAGATATACTTCCCAACAAATAAGTTAACACTTCATATTTATGTGCTTTAATTCAGTAACTTATTTTAAATCAGGTAAATATTTTTTTTATATATTTTCTAATTTTATACCTAGATGTTTTTACTAGCTAATTTGTTACGTGTTGTCTTTATTTATAAAGTTCAAGGTTGATGCATATTTTTTTTAAAACTTAATATAGTTCCTAAACATGTACCTATTATTCATTGCAATTTTTTAAATGACAATTTTATGGTTCGGCGCTTCAATATTGGTGCAATTAAACAAGGCCGACCTCTCAGTTATATCGAAGTATACTGTTTTAGTAACCGGTTTCTTTTTTGTCTGATGTAATGACTACATTTTTATATATTTGGAAAATTTAAAATTATAACTTGTTTTTGTTATGCGATTTATTTCAATTGTAAATCATGATGTTTGTAGCTTATCTAATTGTATTCATAGAATGAAATATGGAAATTGAACGTGAAGTAACAGTAAAAATTATTTTTTTCGCAAAATCGAAAGAACTGGCTGGCACGCGAGAGGGAAAAATTACGATTCCTGAAAAAGTGACTTATCAACAGCTTTTGGACGTTATAGCCGAGAAATATAACCTGGAAACTATTAAAAATAATATTTTGCTAGCAAAGAATGAAGAGGTGTGCTCGGAGACAAGAGATATTGTAATTCGAGAGTTTGATAACATAGCTGTTATACCTCCTCTAAGCGGAGGATAAATATTTAAAAATAATATAAAAATAAACATCCGCAAGATGGATCACTTAGTATTAACAGTAGACAAATTATCCGTGGATGATATCACCGATTTAGTGTCAGACAACAGCTGTGGTGCTATTTCTCTATTTGTAGGCACAACAAGAGATAATTTTGAGGGTAAAAAGGTTGGTTAAACTAGTCAAATAGTATAATCATTGCCCTAAGATAACCTTTAAGTCTATTTTATCTTGAAACAATGTGTTGTTGCACCATTTTTACTGATACATTGTAGTGTGTCAAAAATATGTTGAAATCTTTAAATTACTGTATTAATGAGTTTACTACTTAAGTATCAAATAACTTTATTATTTTACTTCTGAGAAAGTTATTTAAAGTTTGATTTTATTATAATTTAAAGATCTAAGATAATGTATATTATGAATATTTTTCTAGAGCGCAATAATTCAATTGATTTATATTTTAAATGATATTAATTGCATATTACCTTTATGGGTAAGACTTAATAACATATATAATTACAGGTGGTCAGACTAGAATATGAAGCATATGAACCTATGGCATTAAAAGCTCTGAAAAGTATCTGTGAAGATATTAGAAATAAATGGCCTACAATTCATGGAATTGCTATTTATCACAGGTAAAATAACATCCTTATCTATACTAGTTATGTCCCACCGTCTGGTCTGTATGAAATCTGATCCCTATTTTGTGGTTATATACAACTTATAAAACAAAAAACATATGTACAGTATTAAATTTAAAAAAAGTTTTATAGTTCTACAGATTATTCATTACAAACAAAAAACTTGTTTTTTTCATAACAATGAGTTTTTATTTGTCAATTAATTGTTTCTTTCTAATAACCTAATTTTTTTCACAATTGAATTCAATTAACATAGATCTGAAGTCAGTCTGCTAATTAAAATAGAAATAAAATTGTTGTACTAACAAATAAATATGGCTTAAAAAGAGATTATTAATAGCATAGAGACACTTCACAAATATCTTTTATCTGACAACACTTAAATGATTATTATTTATTTCCATAATCTAGCAAACCTTGATATTGCTAGTGTTTAGGCTTTCAATTGAATATTCAATAAGTTTTTATTAATGAATAAATAATTTAATTAAAATGTATGGGACACATACAAAAAACATGATTTTTTTTTACTTTTTTCTTTTATAATATTTACTATTTTTTTAATAGAGCATAAGACGTAAGCATTACTTGCAGAAAAAATAATTAGATTCCATTGCTATACATAACGGTATGGTACGGAACTTTTCGTGTGCGAATTCGTCTTAGACTCCTGACTTGGCCGTTTTTTACATTAAACACAATATGTTATAACTTATAAGTCTACAAGTTATTATAAAATATAACTTCTTTACCTGAGGGCAAATAGAAAATATTTAAACAATTTAATATATTATTATTATGTTGCAAAGCCTATTGACCCAGCTGTTTTCATTGTATAACGTGTTACATCATCTTATACGCAAACAAGCTTGCTAAAAAACATTGACGTATGTATATTCTATACATTATATCTTCTTATCAAAGCAATTTGTCGAGTCGAGAGCAAAATGACCTTGTCCCATTCAAATAATACTCTGTCCAAGTAAATAAGACTCGCATAGCTATCATAATGTGTGGTTTCGTAAAATTATTAAATGATTATATGAACAGTGGCCAGTCATGCAAATCGTTATGTAAACACTTTCTATTGTAACTAATATACCTATGTACATAGACGTATAACGCATAGACTGATAGTCCCTTAATAATTAATCGGTCAGCTGTAAGTGAAGCCAACACTGTTTATAATAATATGTATTACTAGATGTTGCTCGCGACTTAAGGAGGAATAATTCTTTCATACATATTATTTTTGTATCTTGAACCGTTTTCGCAGCGCACGCAAAGGAAGCCCTCAAAGATGAATAATTTTCCCCGTTTTTTCCATATTTTCCATTATATCTTCGCTCCTATTAGTCGCAGCGTGATGTTATGTAGCCTAAAGCCTTCCTCGATAAATGGTCAATTCAATAAAAAAAGAATTTTTCAATTCGAACCAGTAGATCCTGAGATTAGCGCGTTCAAACAAACAAACAAACAAACTCTTCAGCTTTATATATTAGTATAGATATGTATTATGTAGGTAATAATATTGCTACTGTAAGAAATTTACCTTATAATTGTGGAAAAATAAATCTACAAAAAACCATATGAATAGGCTTTGGACACTTCTCATTCTCTTTCTGCAGTTCTAGTTGTTATTAATCTATAGCTATGTTTATGTATTTTTTAATAAACATAGCTTTCTAAAATGTTGATGCTCATGAACATAATGTAGGTATTTTTTGTAAAATTAATTAACTTTTTATCACGATTCACGTAAACTTTATTTACCAAGTAAACGTTAAAGATAAGAATTAATAACAAAGTTTTACTCCATTTGCCTGCAAGTGCATATATTTATATTTATTATTTTCGATAAGTGATTTGTAAATATTTTGTTATTGCAATTTAGTTTAATTATCATAGGTCGTGGTCGTAACTTGGGTTCGTTATAATTTTAATAACTACCTAATACCTATTATACTATTTTTGTGTTTCTAGTAATTTCAGCCTCATAAAACTAGTTTTTTAACAGCTAAATAAGTTGCCTAATAACGCTGACAGAATGTAGCTTCCTAACCAACTTTTTTTAAATCTATCAGTTGTTATAGAAATTCCCAAAAACTTTAATATAACAATCCTTCATATATTAATATCTTCTAGTACTTAAACAGTTTAATTTCGTTTCAGACTGGGTAACGTGCCCTGCAGAGAGGCATCAGTAGTGATAGCAGTGAGCAGCCCTCACCGAAGAGACTCCTTAGAAGCAGTGGCTATGTGTATTGACAGCTTGAAGGCCAGCGTCCCCATCTGGAAGAAGGAGGTCTATGAGAGCTCAGATCCTGTATGGAAGGAGAACGTGGAATGTGCGTGGAGCTCCAAGCGGGCTCAGAAGGCTTAGTTACCACTTAATAGATATACCATATACATATATACCTGAATATTGAAGCTATAATCAAATTTAAGCACCACTCAAGTAAAGTTTGACAGATTCTCTTTGTAAACTGTAACAGTTCAATTCTCAAACGCTACTTATATAAGAAAGCCTCAAATCTGACCAGACTTGATTTAGCAAGATTTGAATGAACTGTCAAATGGAAAAGATTTGAGTAGTGCTTAAATTTGAATAGTGTTACAACTTTTGAGATGGGCTTAAATTTATTGATTAAAAGTGATCTTAATGAAAAAAAGCAAATTATTAGGAAGGCTGTAATAACTAATAAGCACATTGTTATTGTGATAAAACAACTCAATATGCAATATGAAGTATGCAATACTTAATATTTATCAACTGGAATTTGATTCTGTGTTGTGTAGGATAACTATTTTATAGTTATCTTTTAAATATGTTATATTTTAGTTAATTACTTACAAACAAAAACTTTTAAAATAATACGTATTCTTTTATTGATCGATACATTAAAATTTCATTTCGATAATGCTTATTTTAACAAGTATAACTGGTTTTCAGTAATTAATAAAAATTATCAAAAACGGGCTCGAAGTTAACTTTCATTTTAATTAGTCTTTAAAAGGCGTGTGATTACGTTATCTGTGGTTGTTAATATTTAGGACTGTTTTTTTTTAAATAACCAAATTCCTAAGATTCCTATTAATTTAGATGCATTATATATCAATGGTCTTTAAAAGATACATTGCTACTTAAAAAAAATTGTGCAATATGTACCAATAATTTAAAAAGAAAACCCCTTTTTCAGTATGTTTTATTAAATGTCATATTCGCTTGCACGTTTTTCAATGATGTATAATGTTTATATATTTTTTTAGCATATACTATAGTTTAATTAGATATAGCGAAACATGTTGCCTCCTTAGAGATAAATGGTTTGTGGGTAGTATTAAGCGTTAAAGTACATTTTACAATAAATATGTTTTCCGTTTTACCGATTTTTCATTTTCCTGCTGCATTCTTAATTTGAAATACCTATTCCAGGTTCTGATATACATAAAGAATTCCCGCCAAAACAAGCTGAGATCACAGATAAAAATTTAATTCAAGTAACAGTTTCGAATGAAGAATTGCAAAAGCGTATTCAGAATTTTATCGAACGAAAGAGAGCGCAAGTGAATAAGAGTAATATTCACGACTTTATACCGGGTGGTGAGAGCGAGACGGAAGACGCGGAGACGTGTGCTAGAGTGAGAACGCAGTTTGTTAAGCGACACGATTCGAAAGGGCATTTGAAAAGTAAGTGGACATGAAATAATTTAGGTACAACTTTATTTTAATGTTTCCTCGTTAATTTAGAAATGCTACCTAAGAAACAAAACCTACATATGAATTTGTACACAACATATCTTAGTTAGAATCAAGTTTCAATTATTTTAACATACATAAATATAAATGGCATTATTTGAAATATATTAGATCATCTTCACCACAGATAACTAACTTAACTAGTTATAACAGAAACCAGAGTTAAAGTATTTAAACTTTTTTTTCCCCACTTATAAGTGAAATTTGTGTGGTCTTCGCATTTTCCTCATTTAAAATAGCATTAATATTATATTTAATTTTAATTTGAATAAAATGAATATACATTAATTACTTACAGTACGTAAAGTATACAATGAGTGGGGTCCCCAAACGGTACCAAGAGCGTCTCAGATCGATCAAAAAGAGGGGTCAACGTTACCCCACTCCATAAACGAGAGAGTTGTCGCAATCGAAAAGTTCCTAAACACAAAATCAGTATCGCCCGATATTTATAAACGCTTGAAAGATATGGAGGATAAAATTGAATATTTGCAGTCAATTTCGCCTGAGTATGCGCAGTTTTGGGTAAGTCGAATAAATTGTCTCTAATAATAAATATTATAGAGGTTAAAATTGTGAGTTTTTCAAGATGAGGGGATGAAGGTTCCCTTCATAAAATCAAATGTTGCTCACATTTGATTTTATGAAGGGAACCTTTCTCTGAACCGACGAAGTTAACAACTTATTAACCATCAGTCCTAATAATTCGATGTCGAGGAGCCTCGATATATGCCAAGCTTCGTTGAATAATTAATTATTGTAAGCGCGATTCAGAACTCGGCGCATTTGTAGGGGTGGAGATATATCTATTGAACTGATGTGCAGTCTAATAGACCTTATTTGATCCTTAAACGAGGCTTCATATAGTAACACTGTCATCCTTACTCGTTACATATTTTTTAATAATACAAGAAATGTTTGCTACCAACCGTGATTTAATCTATGGTGATTTGCATACAGATTGTCAAAAAATATTTCGTGATATAATTAATGTCAAAATGTTACAGAAAAACAAAAAGGAAGATAGATTGGAAGAGCCGTCCACAGATTATGTTTACTCAGCCGATGATATAGATAAAAAAATAGAACTCATGGAAATGCAGCAGGGCAATCATATATAAGAACAAGGTTCGTCTCGCGACTTCGCTTGCGTATTTAAATAATTATTTTGCCTGTCGTTTTTGGCAACTTTAAAGTGTATCACTTATACGCTGAGACTTACACTTTTGTATGGATTGTGTGTTATTAGTTATTTGTGTTATACATATAAAATAACCATGCAAATGTAACTTTTGTTATATTATAAAATATTTCGTAAAATTATAATGTAACAATGGATTTCGAACGTTTGCCTGCACTTTATCGTAAGATTACTATCTATGAGAGTCGATTGTAAAATACCGAAATGGCAACCCACAAAGATATTCATGTAAATAATTTAACGTTTAATGCCGCTAAGAAATAAATTTGAACCAAACTTCATACTAAAGTAAATTAACTCCTTGTTTATATTGAGTTTGAAGTTAAGAGACAATTCTACATTTATATATATGAAATAAAACAATATGTTTCTTAATAAATAATTTTATTTACAATTTCCATTCCATATTCCATCTCGCTTTACTTTGGTCCATATACAGACACAATCACAAAAAAATCACATTACTTAAATATTTCACGTAAAATGTGTCACAAGAAAAGTACGAAAAAAAAATTATGGAAACTGCAGAACATACACTTCACTACATATTTAGATTGAAACTCACAAAATAACAAATACTGCAAATTTCATAGATTTTTTTAATTGAATAATATTAAAAACTGTTTGCTATTTGCCATAAAAAATATTTACAACATTATAGGGATCGATAATTTATGTATGTTTGTTATTGCTTTGAGACATATTTTTATCTATAATAATAGATATGTTACAATTTAAAAACCATTCAGAATTCTTAAATTTAAGAATAATGCAATACAAGAAATGTTTATCTTTAGCCTAGATACATACTTCATTTTAAAAGCGAATGTCTTTTTCATGGATATTATGGTACAGATAAATAATTAATATGATAACTAGTCATTATTACTTCATTCTCTTTGAACAGACTACGCAATGCGAGGTAAAGGTAGGTTTTAAGAAAATTAAACAACAATAAAAAATGTATATCCACCAAAAAGCTATTTCTAATTGGATTTCATATATTTACAAACACAACACCCCAAGCAAACGTAATAGTCCATCACACT
>JADANM010005263.1:1501558-1514771 GCA_026213755.1 Eurema hecabe | reverse complement strand
AATAATTTTTCAATTAAATAATATACCTTTTATATCAATTTTTCAGGTTAGTTTAATCAACTGTGAACAAATGGTGCAAGACGCGATGCGGATAGCTATTAAATTTGCTCAATGCCATATCAAAGACAATTCCATACATAGAGAAAAGACAGAGGAGAATAGACAACAGAATTGACTCTCTTAACTCTACTGTCATTTTTATTATTATATGAGTTATTATCACATTGAAAATATATGTCAATCCTTCGAATGAATGAAAAGAGAAATTGGAAAAAGAAAAAATATATATATCAATCAATGGTGCTTTATCACTATTTGTTAATGGTGCTTAGTTGTTGTACATACTAAAGTGTTGTCAACTTAAAAAAACAATGTAGAATGTCAACTAAAAATTATTATAAAATGAAGAAAATTAGTTGTTGAGATTTTATAGTATTATAATTTTATTTTAATACGTAAAAACATAAAATTTGTTCCTTAGCGTTTAAAAATAGTGATTAAATCATTCTTCCTACAATCCATCTTGAGTTGTGAATTCCATTAATTTTATTTCTCCTATTATAGTAATGTTATTTTTCTAGTCAAGTTTAATTATGAAATAAAAGACTTATTTATAAAACTTAAGTTTTATTACCCTTAATTATATTTACAATTTGTTTTTAACCTACTTAATTAAATTAATGTGAAAAAATATTTTATCCATAATATAACATATCAGTCATGTTTTATTTCTGTAGAATCTATAGAATTTATGCAATTTTATATTTATGAGCTGTACCTACATATTTATCATCAATAATTACTATAGAAAAGAAATATTAAATTGCTGAAAATGAAAGTTTTACTCAAATTAATGGTTTAATGTTTTTTCTTTTAAAGATAATTTTATATAACATTTTGTCGAGGTTTTCACTTATTTAAGAAATAATTCAAGCTAATGATTGTCCATATACTGTAGTTCTGATAATAATAATATCGTATTTGGTAAAGGTCGAGGTTGAGGCGACAGGATTGTCAATGTTTGTCTTTCTGTATCCACTGCAGTGCTGTAAACAAAATCATATTTTTTAGAAATATAACATTAGAAAACATATCCATACTAATATTATAAATGCGAAAGTAACTCTGTCTGTCTGTCCTTTCATCACGCTAAAACAACTGAACCGATTAGAACGAAATTTGGTACACAGATGGTCTAGAACCTGGGGAAGGACATAGGCTACTTCTTTTTTTTAAAATCAACTCCCAAACGGTTGCGCGAGGGGTTGGAACTTTTTATAACTTTACGCTTTCACGGCCAAACCGCTGAACCGATTGTAATGAAATTTGGTACACAGGTGGTCTAGAGCCTGAGATTAAACATAGGCTACTTTTTAACTGGAAAAAAGGGGAAGGGGGGGTCAAAGTTTATATGAAAGTCGTCGCGGGCAACAGCTAGTACTCACACGCACACGAAGCCGGCGAGGTTGGCGTGCAGCGCGAGGTCGTCGGGCGCGGCCGCGAAGGACACGGCCAGCACGCGGTGCGCCAGCGCCGGCCCCGCCCACACGCCCACCAGCTTGGTCAGCGCCTCCGCCGCGCGCATGCCCAGCGGCAGGCACGAGTCGGGCAGCGGCGGCCCGCCCACCTGCATGCAGAGCGCATTTAACGATAGAACAAAATAGCCACAACAGTTAAGGTAGGGCACAAGCCTTTGAGGAGGCGGCCGCCGACGCCTGGCGAGCTTGCGGAATATTGCTACGTGCGTCCTCAGCAAGTCTGCCCCCGAAAGGGTGCGCGACGGAACACCGGTGGGTTTTAGTCGGTTGGGCCCTTCTGGCGAGTCCGACATAACCGCCTCCTTCTCCCCCGAGGAGGACGCGGTATCCGTAAGTGGATTTCCCCCCGTCAAAAAAAAAAAGTGCACAAGCCTTTAACACTGCGATATCATCCAAAAATGTATACTCGTATGTAATAAAAATAAAAACCACTTTGTAGGTGTGCCAAATTAAACTTTCAAAAATTACCTATATTGAAACAAAATCGGATTTGCACCATATTGTCCGTGTCGAATAAATTAAAAACGGTACCTAAATGAATAACACAACATACTTTCACATGTATATTTATCCCATCTACTTAGACTACATTATTTTTTTTGTATGTTCTTTTTTTGTTAGTAAGCATTTGAGATAGTCTATAGTCTATAGTCTATACTTTAGAGTGTATAAAGAGGGTCGGGCGCACCTTATAGATCTTCAGGTCGGTGAACTTGACGTCGAAGGAGTGCGGGTAGTAGGGCGTGCGCTTCCCGTAGAAGTACTCGCGGATGCGCGCGTCCCGCAGCTCCGCGCGCTGCGCCGCCGAGCGCTCCACCACCTGACACCACCATTATATTATCACTTATACAGTGTGTTACAAAACAAGTGTCCGATCCGAAAATCTCTTACTATATACCGGTAGCAGGTCCTTATTTTGCTATCGTTTTGAAAAAAAATAACATTATTAATTTGTCCAAACAAAAAAAAATAAAGTAAGTAAAATTGCAAAATTTACATGGCAACACCGTCTCGTGTGTGGTCCATAGGGTCTACGAACCGTACCTGGGTTGCCAGCGCTTGTGCATTATCTTGAATTTGTGTAAATTTTTCACATCTTTAAAACTTTATTGAATTGTTTTTTTTTTTGATGATTTTTTATTTTATTTTAATTGAAAAAGTTTTAAGATAGAGAATATTACCCTTCAGGATCGGACACATGTTTTGTAACACACTGTATACAGGGTGTAAGACTTGCAAAAATTTGGAAAAACATTTAGACAATGATTCTAAGAACCCATTCTAAATCTTCCTTCTCTCTTGCTACTAAGAAAATATTAAACAGTCATTGTGGCAACAAAAATAACAAAATTACGGATAAGCTTTATGCTATTCATGAATATTATAATGATGGTTCTTATTTGCATGTTAATTGCTATTGCACCCTTTCGTAATAAAGTATTATAATATACCATTGTAATTTTTGTTGCCACAATGACTATGTATAATTTTTATAACTGTAAATATTTAATTTTTTTTGTTAGACTTATTACTTCATTGGGTAGGACTGTAGGAGAATATTAAATCCATAACTTATCAAAATAGTATTACCGTTACATATCCAAATGCATTTAACATTAGTAGCTAATAAAAATAAATATTTAAAAAATCAATTTCAAAACTCACCCCTCCACTCTTGGGCAAGTACACAACCTTAACAAACTTTGGCATGTCCCTCTTCAACTCATTATAGAGCCTTTCATTGTCTAACACTAATATCACATCCACCTGAAAATAACATGAAAAAGAAATATTTTTAAACAGACATTTTTTAGTATAATTATAATTTATAATATATGATGAGCCTTTTTTAACACCTTTGCAATGTTTTCATTATGTACAAATAAACATACTGTCAAATCTTTCCTAATCTATATAAATAAAAATTAATTTTTGTTCGTTAGTCTGATTTAAACTCGAGAACGGCTGGGCCGATTGTGGTTTTAAATTTTTATCGTAGTCCCGGGGTAGGTCTAAAACATTCGAACAATCGCCGGGAAAACTATAAAAACAGCCCTTTTCTATTTCCCATACAAAAGCTTATTGAAGTAGTATGAAGCCTGCCGGGTCAGCTAGTTTTTAATATTTTAATTAATGAATTATTAGTAAACTAGTCATGTCACCTAACCAATATTTTACATTAAAATTACATAGAAACAGTCCTTTTCTATAAAAAATACACAAAAAATCACCTCAAACGCCTGAGCAGCGTGTGTCAAAACTTTATAACCAGCTCCTTTAACCCATCCACATGTGTTGATTATAACTCCTGAAGTTGATGCTAGAAAAAAACAACTCACATTATTTATACATTAAGGTTCTCACTATGAAACTTGATATCATTTAAAACAGACTGACAGAGTTACTTTCGCATTTATAATATAAAGAGCGATATTAATTGCTTTGATTAAAGTTTCCCAACTCACAATAATTTTTTTTTGTGCTTATGATATTTATTTAACCATACATGGTCCAACCCAATAGTAAATGTGTTCTTTGATTTGTCGAGAATCGTTCCCTATGGTTTAGAAGATTACATTTCCCTTCCCATAAAAACTGTTGTCAAAGCTTAAACATTTTTTATATAATAGTATATTCCATAACTTTTATACTGCAAACCTTTTTTATTATTCTCACACCGTTCAGCAATAACCTCGGCGAGACGAGAAACAATTGTGTTGTACAACTCCAAATTCTCATCTGGCGATTTATGACCAAAATGGTATACTAGAGGGGCTTGCTGGCTAAAACCTTCTTCTATTGAGGCTGGTCTTTCCACAAGTAAGGCACCTACAATAGAAAATAATATTAATGATGGCACATGGTTAAATCTTCATATCATCTACCTTCAACAATTACACACTTACATAATAACAAATATTTTTTTGATAGCAATATTTATAACAAATAATAATAATTATCAACTGTCGATACAAATTGACTTCAAGTTTATGCTATGACTGGAATTTATAATAGGTGGTGATAAAAACTGTTAGACACTTTAGGAATGACTATTTTTAAAAGGCTTGCTGGGTTATTTAGACTATTATAATACACTAGACATACCCCGAGATTTAAATCATAATTCCCGTTTTCAGGGCAATCCAGGGTATCACATATTTTCCAAATTTTACCTAAATTGATCCAGCCGTATATGAGCGAAAGAATAACAAACATACATTATCAGAAACTTTCACATTTATAATATAAGTAGGATATACTAACCAATAGTTCCAGGTACACTGATATGTCCTTGGCCTACGTCCAAATCTACATATATAGGTCTCCTTCCCATCCTTACAGCATAATTCAGCAGTATTCTAGTTAAAGTGGATTTGCCGACATCTCCTGGTCCTACCACCATGGTTACTGGTCCCCTGGTGTTCTCCTGTTCAGCAGCTACCCTCTGTTGTTCTAATGCTGCATGGACATTGAGGTATACAACCTGTATAGAAAGCCAATATACATATCTTTCGCATAAATACTAAAATATTTGAGTACAAATATTTCTATAGATTTTTAGAACTGTATTGAACTGTTATGAATTCTTACATTTTAATTTGTTTAATGTCAATATAATATAATAGATATCTAAATTATCAGCTACTCTAGCAACCTACACTGGCTTTGCATATAAAAATCTACCTCTTGAATCACTCTATCTATTTGAAAATCCACATGAGAACTGGCTGCATAGTTTTAAAGATTGAAGTATACATAGGGATATAGGGTCAGAATAGAATACAATAGAAAATCTTTATTGCACTAATTGTGGTTACAGTAAGGTCTTAATATAAATTTGGTAGCTCTGCACAATTTACCTACATAGGCATGCAATAGGACATTTGGGTGTTTACATAAAATTTTAACTTTTATAAGGTATAACTACATTAAAATATATAACAAATAAATAATAAAAAATAATAAACAGTACAAAAAAATATTTTTTCCTTCTACAACATTTTTATGAATCTCAGTTTTAGAGAAAAAGAAAAGTTTCAGATAAAGCGACTTAATTTTATACTGTATAGTGATGATGACACATGTCCCTACAACACAACAATAATACAATAATTCGGTACACAGTAGTTGCAGAATTTTGCAAGCTTTGAAGACAAATAAAAATTTCATGTTTCTATACCAAGACTTACCATAGGTGTCTCCTTAGCCACATAGCTGACTTCTGTTCGTCCTCGCAGTTCCACTGTACAGCCGTGCCACGTGAATACAGCGACTTTGGCACCCGTATGGAACTCATAGGGCTTACCTTTAACTAACTCAGTACCAAATAATTCTGCATAGCCACTCTTAACCTACAAAAATATATGCAAGACTTCACTGAAGTGTTTTGATATTGATATAGATTATAATGAATAAAATATTAAAAGTATTACACACCTCCAAAACAACCTTTTCATTCTTAGACTCTACTTCAAACCTAAGTTCTGAATCGGGTTCTAGTTTAAACTCTTGTAATTGTACTTCCGTCATTGCGAAAGCTAAGTAAATTGTAAGGTCAAGTTAATAGTCGCTGATGAATAATGATGTAAAAGTCGTACTTGTTAAATTATTATTTTAAAAATCAAATTCCAATTTCCAGCTTGAACTTCGAAGTTTGTATTTCGATGCGAAATAAAAACTTCCAATAGGTATTGAAATTTGAAATGCCAATTCTGACAACGTCAGATAAGTGTTGTAGTCACATAAATTTTAAATATTGCTAGTTTTTCAAAATTAATAATAGCGCTCACAAGCAAAGTGTAGTTGTTTTAAGCAGTTGTTTAACAGAAATAGAAATCGTTAGATTTTAATATACAGATCCTGAGCATATTTTTTTTACATTCAGAACTACAGATTATAACGGCCCCGCTACGTTTCTGAACGTCATTTAATTTGACAATAACAAAGTTGGCTGTTGAATTTAAAAATATTTCAATAGGTAGGTATTTAAGTTTTAATTCGAAATTAAGAATTATTTTGAATAATTCAGGAAAATATTTAATTATGTATTAAGGTGTTACGTTTATTTTATTTATGAAAGTCTATTTTTATAATAATGGAGAACTCTTTCTTTGAATATCGTGATAAAAGTAATATGGACGTAAATTCAAGTTCTGAGATTGAGAATAGTTTTATGGACGATTCATTTGCCCCTAAAAAAACTCCAGCAAAAAAGAATCAGACAGTGTACGTTCCAGAATCAGAAGATTCTGTTTCTGAAGGTAAAGAAAAACGAAAACTATTTTTGTGTTATTTTAAACACGTAATTTATAAGTACTATAATATGTATAACTCAAACATTCCTTTTGAATCACTCTATCTGATAAAAAACCTCATGAAAATCGGTTGCGTAGTTTTAAGGATACATAGGAACAGATAGAAGAAAGCTACTTTGTTTTATTTTGTGTAATAATTGTGAAATAGATAAGGGATTCTATATTTAAATGTAGCCTAAAATTGTTTCAAATTCCTATGCTTTAAATTTATTTGATATATTATATTTATATATTTGATAATCTAGTTACTTATGTGTATATTCTAGTTCTGTTAGAGTGTTTATTTTATTTATAAAATGTATGTTTTAGGGGAGACAGAAGATATAAAAAATGAATCATCAAAAACTGAGAGAAAATCAAATGTTATACATCAAATTATATGTAGCAGTGATGATGGTAAGAGATTTCGATAAGTAACCAAGGGATGAATATGTAACGCAAATAAAATTATGTATAAATATAAAACTTTAGTTTATATTAATACTAGCTGTTGCGTCACACTGTCTGCGTGGACTTACATATAAACTTTGACCCTCCCTTCCCCCCTTAGAACCTATTTATCCAGTTAAAAAGTAGCCTATGTTTAATCTCCGGCTCTAGACCATCTGTGTACCAAATTTCATAACAATTGGTTCAGTGATTTGGCCATGAAAGTGTAAAATTATATTAAGGTTCAACCCCTCGCGTAACCTTTTGGGGGTTGATTTAAAGAAAAAGTAGCCTACAATGTGTCCTTCCCCAGGCTTTAGACTCTCTCTGTACCAAATTTCGTTCTTATCGGTTCAGTAGTTTTGAGCATGATGGAAAGACAGACAGAGTTACTTTTGCATTTTAAATAATATTAGTATGGATATTA
The DNA here is from genome assembly GCA_026213755.1 of Eurema hecabe. Lineage (NCBI taxonomy): Eukaryota > Metazoa > Arthropoda > Insecta > Lepidoptera > Pieridae > Terias > Terias hecabe. The sequence goes on along the minus strand of JADANM010005263.1, from coordinate 1,507,062 downwards.
ATGTAGAAGTTGGTAACTGTCTTCTGTACAGTTTTGGGTTTGATACACTCTATTTTGAAAAATAAACTAGATTTTTCATATTGCCGATATGTATGTTTATATTCTCTTAATCATCTAGTTTTCATAGCATACATTTTACTAAGTTTGGAATATACATTGAGCTCTTTAATTTTTTGTTTACAATTTTTGTAGATATTCACAAAAAGAAAGTTATTCTCAGTTCATCGGAAGATGAAGGTGAGCACATTGAAATAAGTAGACTATTTATAAAATTAAGTTTTAAAAGTTAGTTTTTTGTAAGCTTTATTTATTAAAGTGTTCATGATTTTTCTTAGATTCCCTGCCCATGGTCAATGTCTCAAGAAAATCAGAAGAATCATCAAAAGACACAGGTAACCCTGAAAAATTTTTTTTTATATTATGTAATAATGTATATAATTATTTTTTTATTTTAACTATTGCACATAAATGTTTAGAAGTAAACTGCAGTATGATTTCAGCTTTAAAGAGTATAACAGAGTGTATATTTCCTAAAGGTCCCTAAAGATTATTCAATGAGCTTTACATAAATACATACATACTCTATTCATTTTTCTATATTTTCATGATCTTTTTCTAGATTCACCAAACAAAGATGACTCCCTAAAACCTACACCACGCCTATCAGAATCATTTATTGGACGTAAAAAGAAACGTTTCATGATACTCGATTCCGATACCGATAATTCGATAATTCTCGAACACACAAGGCAAAAAAAACTAACATGCTTGAAAGACACACCTGCTAAAGGATTAAATAGACCAAAACATGACACAAGTAATATGAGTTATGATAGTGAGCGTAGTGTTACTAGTGATGAATCTGATGATGAAGTAAGTGATGAAAATGACAATGATGACAAACCAAATGTTAGTAATAAAAAGACAAGAGATGTTAATACCTCGAATGTAAGCCAAAGCCATAAAAATGACAAAAAGGAAGTTAATGACTCTAGTGATGAATCTGACGATGAAGATGATAATGACAATATAAGCAATAATGACAAAACAAATGTTAGTAATAATAAGACAAGAGATATAAATGACTCGAATGCAAGTGAAAACCATAATAATGACGAAAATAAAGTCTCTAATGATGGAAATGATTCTGATACAACTGTAGATTATGATTTTGACAAAGGGGATGATGGAAGGAATAAAAGTAGAGAAAGCAGTGGTACGGATGGTGATCAGAACGATGATCACATGTTCATGTCGCGAGCTACCAGGATGAGCATCATGGGAATAGTGCCAAAAGATCATGAAAGTGACGACTCAGATTTCATTCAATCTGATAGTGTAAGTATATAGTCATTTCTTTATGTTTTTCTAATGTCGTAATGTTGTTTCGGTACTAACTTCTTAACTAATTTACTGCCTACAAATCCTCCCTATTGCTTGGGGAAGGATTACAAATAATTTCCACTACCTTTCGTAAACATTGTTCGCGAAAAAATATGTAAAAAATATGTAAATACGACACTACTCTATCAAATTATTACGTCCTGTTTTCTTTATTACCATTCGACGTATTATCTATGTAAAAAAATAAATATCCTTTTCTTTTTAGTCAACTCGTCCTGGTTCAATCGCGAGCTTGGCTGACCTCCCCGACTGTGGTATCAACTCTACCAAAACCCAAGAGAAAGAAGATAACGCAGAATCTTCTAGAATAACGTGTTCACCAATCTCTAGTCCGTTACGAGACATCACTAATAGACAATCGCCAAGGAATGATGGTGATGATAAATCACCAAAGAATAAGTCTTATAACTCACCACAAAATGATTCTTATAAAAGTAGCAATAGTCGTGATGATGTTGTGGATTTGACGCATATAGAAGCTGATGATGAAAACAGTAAGGTGAAGAGATTTAATGTGATGGAGAAGGTGATAGATGATGATATAACTATCATTGACACCAAGCCGGAAGTGATAGACCTTAGCAGTGATAGTGATGATGATGTAAGTGTTGCATGCTTAAAATATTAATTTTTCACAGGAAATAGTCTATAAAATTAATTTGACCGACGCTTGGCGCAGTAGTAGCACAAAGTACCTTCGGGGCTGTAGGTTCGATCCCCACACCAAAAAAATGTATTTAAAAATTTGAATTTTTATTTTTTTACGGTCTGGGTATTGCTATGTTGGCGATAATTTTTTGCTGATTGTAGATATAAAGCGTCTTAGATTTTTAAATTCGTCAATTTGGATTATGAAATTTACAATTGATAACTTCGGATCCCTATTCTAATGCGCACTTGTTCAGGTAAATTGCTTATTTGAGTTAATACACTACGACTTGACTCGCCTTTGACACTTACAAATAATGTGGTTTTCTATAAGTAATTTAAAATTATTTTGCTCATTCGTCCCTTATGGTGATTGGTTAATATTTACTCAATTTTTATTATTATATATTGATAAATTTAAATAATAATTTAATAAATGATTTTTAATTGTTAATGATATAAAGTTGAAATGATATTTCGCGCCATACGGAAACCGTTATATCACGTCAAACAAAAAGAGGGTAGTTTAAAAAACATTAATAACGAACGGAAAATTTTGACTCATAACAGTTAGTCTTTGAAATGGTTCTATTACAGTTTTTACCAATTTTATTTATTTGCTAGTGTTGTTATATACCAAGTTTTAAGATATTTATTATTTATTCTAAAGAAATTTATTTATATTATTAAGAAAAATGCCGAAGAGTGTAAGTGTTCGTTAAACTACTTAACGTAAAATATGTTCTTATTCATTATATTATATCATTTTGATATTGGGGTTAATTTTCTGTCTTTTTATTTAGTATTTTTGTAGCATATTCATGTAAGCTAGATGTTTTAAAGTGTTGTTTTTTTATTTGTCTGATAATAAAATACAAAATGTAATACGCATTTTGCATAACCACGATTTAATTAACTATTGAGATTTATAACATTAATTTAATAAGAGAATAAATATATACTAATTTAGTTTTTTGCAAATCCTGTATAAGGGTTACTATGTAAGTACCTAGTAAACCCCATAATATATAAAATAACACGCATCTCTTTTGTTCTTCAGTTAAAAGTAGTCAAATCTCCGATAAAGAAGTCTCCCAAGAAGGAAAGATTCGATGAGCTTACTAAGAAAATGGGTAGCGACATCAAACAGTACCTGGTGCCACCCAGCGTACCCAACCAGGTGGTGTATGTCAAAAAGCATGTCCGGGAGAATGAGCTGAACAAGCTACAGGGGCTCAAAGAAGATCTCATCGGAGTCAGGGTGAGTGGATTCCTGTATATTGTATACTAAAGGCAGGTGAATAATTTGTATGAAAAATGCTGATTTAAAAAAATGCCCTCACAAGTTATCTTACTGGCTGAACATACAATAAATAAGTGTAATATAGTGTAGTAATTATGACCAAGAAGTGATTTCTTTCAGGCAATGTTTAGTATTAATTTGTTTATGAACACTATGATCTATGATATATGATAAAATAAAAATGTATGAATGTCACAAAATTATAAATAACTAGTTTCATAATTTATTAAACAGAAAAATTTACTTATTTATAAAGACAGACCTAGTATATTGAAACAAAACTATTACTATATCTATACTAATATTGTAAAGAACTAGAGTTTGTGTGTTTGTTAAAATGTAAGGGGTAATCGTGGGATCTACTGAACTGATTTTAAAAATTCTTTCACCAATGGAAAGCCACATTACTGTTGAGTGTCATTGGGTATATAAAAAACCGAAAAGGAAAATTAACATTATGACCAACGAAATGAGCACAGGTCAGCTAGTTGTTTATAATTTTGATCACCAGGTAAACAGTCAGACTTTTATATGAATTCGCCTAGAGATCTTTTAGGATTAATTAATGATTTTAATGTCTGTGTTTTGATAGAACCTTTTAGACAACATGGATCTGAACACTCTCCCCGATGGCGGAGTGAAGCTGGTGGAACGTCTCACGCTGCTCGAGGCGGAGGTTCGACGTCAGGGAGACAAGGTCGCTAACATGGTGGTTGAACCAGGTGAGGATATGCGTATGTCTGTTATTCTAGTGGTTGATGTCTTTGTGGACATTTTTTATACTTAAATTACCTACTTAGTCCCAGCTTTAAGGTTGCTTTTTAAAAAAAGACTATCTAATACCCTTTTTTGAATGGGGAAATCTCATATTGGCCTTGTGTTTGTCTTACTCCATAAAGAATCATAGGTACTAGGTTATAAGGACGTATTGAAGGATGTCAGTGTAGAGACTTGTAACATCCTCCATGTGTCCTAACTTTTTTTTGTAATTGTTGCCTTAAAACTTACCCAACAGAGCAAAAGTAGATTTTGTCCCCTGTATATGTACCCCTTTTCTTTTAATATTTAATAAAGTATTAGTTAGGGTGTATATATTGTATCTTCTAGAGTGAGCCTTAGTAATTCTTTTCTCCATTTCAGACGTGCCGTCACCAGCAGATATAGCTAAGGACGGGTTCAACGAGCAGGGCCTGTCCTGGGACGACATTCAGAAGGCCAGCAATGCTGTGCAACCGCGCATGTTCGGCAAGCAAGGTATGTTCATACGTTTGTCTATGTTTAGAATTTGTTTCCACTTTTAGTAATAGCCCTCGTTCCTTCTCCTTCGTAAAAATTGTGATGTGAATTTTATATATGTTGTTTTACTTTTTTTTTATAAAATTTTGTTGCGCCCTCAGCGATGGCAACCCACATGGCGGAGCGCAACCTGATTCTGGACCGTCTGCGCGACCTGCACGAGTCACTCGCGTCGCGGCCGCCGGAGGGCACGCACGCGCCGCAGCCGCGCGCGCTCCGCAGCGAGCTCATGCCGCACCAGCTGCACGCGCTCGCCTGGCTGCGCTGGCGGGAGACGCAGCGCCCGCGCGGCGGCATCCTCGGTGCGTGTGTCCGTGTGCACACATAGACACACACACACACATACACACACATATACACACACATACACATATACACACACATACACATATACACACACATACACACATACACACACATATACACACACACACACATACACACACACACACACACACACACACACACACACACACACACACCCACCCCTTTAAAGGCATTCCAAATTCAAATCACAAGTTGCAGTCTTCTACTATCCCGCCAAAACTGGTATGCAACAAAAACTAATAAACGCACCATATTCTCTCATTAACTTATTTTAAAAATAAAATAAAAATAAAAAAATAAAAAATCATTTATTGCCCAAAAAAAAAAGACCTACAAAACATACAGAATTACTCCACTATTACATAATATACCGTACAATAAATAAAAAAAATACATAAGCTTTTAAATTGAAAATTTAACAAGATAAAGTAAAAAAACTAAAACCCAACTACGACAAAAAACGACGCTGAAAAAGTATAAAAAGTACCCCATGAATACAGGTAAAGTCACAAGCAAATGCTAGTAA
>JADANM010005263.1:1468960-1493567 GCA_026213755.1 Eurema hecabe | reverse complement strand
TGTGCTGCCACTGCGGGCTGATCGCAGCCATGCTGGACGCGGACAGCGCCACCGACCTGGAGCCGGACGCCGCTGACCAGGACCTGCTGGCTGAGCTGAACAAGCTGTCTCTGGAAGACGGCAAGGTGAGATGTACTGTCTAGCAATTTTAGTGAAGAAATAATTCAAATATATCTTTTTTCAACTAAGATTACTTGAAAAGGAAATTAGCATAAGTTTATTTCTTTCTTTCTTTCAACACTTGTAGTTAGTAGTTCTACAAAATGATGATGTATATGAAGAGACCCCACATGTAGTTCTTTTATTAAGGTTCAAATGATTAAGGTATTTCAATTTAATATAATATGTCATATTACAGTGGGACATTCCGGTTGTAATTTCCCTTTCCCTAAATTCTTTATTCTATTATGAATTTCCTTTTTCAAAACTCTTTCTCTTCCTCTTTTTAAAGCTAAATCTTAAGTATAAGTTTTAGCTTTGCTATGTGTACGGACAACTGACTTACCATTAAACATTCTTTCTATCAAGATGTTCGATATAATATTTTATATTATGTATTAACATATTTTAAAAACAGGATTTTAAGGCTTTTTTGTGACTTCGTCATATCAGCACCATATTTTTGTATTGCTATCGAAGTTACGAAGTTATACCCAATTTCAGCTCAATCAGTCTCAAATCTTCATGCAAGATTTGTAAACATATATACATATATATGTTACAGTTAAAACTAGTTGGTAGTTAGAACGCGTTTTTCCTAGTTAGAACTAGTTTTTACTTAACGCCTTCGTTAATACTAGAATTGACTGAATATAATATCAGTTAAAACTAGTTTCTTCAATACGAAATGCGTTTTCCCGAGCGAGTTAGTTAAAACTGTTCCGACCGATGTTAGAGTTCATCATACCTTATTCTGATGGCTGCGAGGCATCACCTGATCATCGCACTTTTAGGTAGGTAGGTAGGTTAGGTTAGGTTTCTTTTTAAAATTTTATGGTTGTGTTCTGTTGATTTATTTGATTATTTTATTTACCTACTTATAATTAATATTGTCATCCTGGCAACTAAATTTAAGTCAATGTTCTCTAAAATATTCTTTTAGTCGATATTATATTCAGACATTTTTTCCCCCTTTTTTGGTAAAAAGTGTGGGACCCGTGCGAGTTTCTTACGCCGGTTCTTCTCGCCGGGTTAGTTCCCGAACCGGTGGTAGGCACCATGTAGACTTTCTGAGGGTGTTTGATGAAACTTATTCAGAATAAAAATTTATTTTCTTTCTTTTCTTTTCTTTCTTTTCATTAGTCAATTCTAGTATTAACAAAGCCGTTAAGTGAAACTAGTTCTAACTAGGAAAAACGCGTTCTAACTACAAACTAGTTTTAACTGTAACACATACACATAGAGTGAAGTTAAATAAATATATGAATAATTATTATTCCACAGCGTAAAAGCATGAAAGCTGATGATGAAGTGGACGAGGGTGAAGGCACCACAGCAGCTGAAGCCATCCGCTCGGTTCTGTCTCCAAACAACCCCGTCTTCAACCTGGACAAGAGGTCCTCCAAGATAACAGCTGTCATGGACTGCTTGCAGCAGAACGTGCTGGCCAATGATGGTTAGTGTTCAATTGATTAATTAATATTTAAACTGTTATTTTTTATCAGATTCACGGCCAAATACTCATACGCAAATTGAATTTAACCACGCCTTAAGACTCGTAATTTTGAAAGAAGGTACTAGTTCAGTAGTCGGGTGACCACAATTATATCTAATGTTAATGATAATCTGTTAATATTAATGATTAAATGATTAAATGATTAAAAAAAAAAATGTATGGCGAACTGTCAGATCGGACCGGTTTAAGCTGTACTTAAATTTAAGTTGCGTTTCAGTATTCCGGCAAGAGTGATTTAAGAACAAGGTTTCTATGTATGACTAGCTGCCCGACGCGACTTCGTTCACGCTGTACCTATCCTACCCATAAACTCTACACCTACTTTTTTGCTTTAGAACCAGCCTCGTAAGTCTAGGAATATTCTAAAAAAATAATTATGTGAATCGGTTAAGCTGTTATTGAGTTATGCGCTTACCAACATTTTGTATTATAATTATGTTTGCAAAGCCGGGGTTGGTCGCTAGTATAGTATCAATACATAGTATAAAACAAAGTCGCTATCCGCCGTCTGTCTGTCCCTATGTATGGTTAGATCTTTATAACTACGCAACGGATTTTGATGCGGTTTTATTTATGGAAGGTTTATATGTGTAATACATGCACAATATATGCGAGCGAAGCCGGGGTGGGTCGCTAGTAAACTATAAAACCAAGGCGTATTCCGCCGTCTGTTTGTCTATTCCCATGTATGGTTAGGTCTTTATATATAAACCTAAGGGACGTGTGGGTACTAATTACCCAATATATTTTCGTTCCCGAAAACGTGTATTATTTATCTTTTCCTTACTTATCTTTATGTTATTTATCTTTGCAATTTAACTACTTGCCATAAGCTGTGCTTAGCGTGTGTCGAGATGGATATGTAATTTATCCCTTATCTAAGTACCATAAAACAAGCTTTACTTAGCGTGGCTCTAGATGGCGCAGTATCAAAATGAACGTGCTGACGTATTAAATGTAATAATTTCAACCAGCCTTAATATTTTTATTTTCAATTTCCAGGTGAAAAAGCGGTAGTGGTGTCTCAGTGGACGTCCGTGCTGCGGCTGGTCGAGAAGGAGCTGAAGAAAGCTAAAGTGAGCTGCGTCACGCTGGACGGAACCGTGCCCGTGCCCGCGCGCGCCGGGCTCGTTAATTCGCTCAACGATCCTAATAGTAAAGTGCGGGTAAGTGGTGGGAGATGGGGGAGAGGGTGACCGTGACTGTGAGTTTCTTATTAATGTTGTGTTAGCCCATTATAAGAGTAGGATAAGGTAAAGCCTAAGTGCTTTACGGCTGCGTTGTCGTACTTTAGAAAGAATTAAAAGTAGTGCACAATTTTTTTATTGAAGCCATGGATAATAAAAAAAAATAAAAACATATCCAATGTATTTTTAACACCCAGTCCGCTCACGGTCAACGCACCGCGCAATCTATTGTTCGTCGGGAAACGGCCATAAAAAATTTTTAACATCAAATGAATGTTCAAAAAAAACCTTCCTCCTTTTTTGATGTTGGTTAATAAGTGTCAAAATCGAATCATATGCTCTACGCTATGAGTATAGCGTGAGTATAGTGGGACACTATCTATCTACGGGTACAGTTTATTGTATTTGTCGCGCAGGTGATGCTGCTGTCGCTGTGCGCGGGCGGCGTGGGGCTGAACCTGTGCGGCGCCAACCACCTGCTGCTGCTGGACCCGCACTGGAACCCGCAGCTCGAGGAGCAGGCGCAGGACCGCGTCTACCGCGTGGGGCAGACCCGCCCCGTGCACGTCTACAGGTGACTGTAACTGTGCAGACACACACACACACACACACACACACACACGCACGTACACGCACGTACACGCACGTACACGCACGTACACGCACGCACACGCACGTACACGCATGTACACGCATGTACACGCATGTACACGCATGTACACGCATGTACACGCACGTACACGCACGCACACACGCACGCACGCACGCACACACACACACACACACTTACATATATAGGAACACATATAAATAAAAAATTAAAATAAATATCCTCAGGACATTTATACACAGCGCCATCTAGTTCCAAGCTAAGCAGAAGTTTGCGTTATGGCAACTAGGTAGCGGAATAAATTACATATGTCATACTTTTCTTTTATAAATACAACACCCAGACCCTAGAAAAATACAACACACAAAAATACACAAATAATCATACTCGGTTCTTCTCTGTAGAAATTGCCTTTCAAACCGATGATTTTTTTATTTTATGACTACTTGAGTGTTACTATATGTAGCCTAGTTGAATAAAGATAATAAAAAAATTATTACTTTGATCATTGACAAGATTTTTATTTTTATAACATTTAAATCCAATACATATGTTTTACACGAACATTAATCACACGAAAATAGGCGTAAATTAACTGCCCATAGACAATGAAACAGATACAAAAATAACGACATTAATAATTATACTCACAATTTTAGAAAAGTAACCTTTATTTCAATAAAATTATTTTAAGAAGTCACACTTCCGAACGACTAATTAATTTTATTTATTATCTGTTTATTTAAAGTTGTCAAATACAAGCTGGTTAGCATCGTTTAAATGTCACGATTTCTTAGAAATATATAATTTAAAATACAAAGAGGAAAGATTGGATTGTTTGTTTGAATGATTCGAAAACTACTGGACAGATTTTTATAAAATTCGGAACAGATATAGTTTTGAACAACGCGATGAGTGTAGGCTCCTTTTAATTGCGAAAAATTACTTACATATGTGAAAATAGAGAATAAAACTTTGTATGGGAAGTATTCATTATGGTCTTTAAATCATAGCAATCAAAACTTTAATGTTCATCCCGTCAATGTCAGTTAATTGAATTGATTTTTTTTTAATGTAATTATTTTTGATTCGTCAACATATACCCACAACTTTCGATTAATAAGTTTATGCATTTAAAAATTGCAGAATAAAGTCTATATAAAAAAATAAAATGATTGGTTGTCAAATATTTAAACGTGTGTTCGGGAATTATCCAATACTAGCTGACCCACTTGGTTGGGCATAATGTTAATTATCCTTTTCGGTTTTTTATATAGCCTATGACCCTTCACCCTCAGCAATAATGTGGCTTTCTATTGGTGAAAGGATTTTTAAAATCGGTTCAGTAGATCCCGAGATTACCCCATACAATTTAACAAACACAAACTTTACTTCTTTATAATATTAGTATAAATGTTAGATTAGAAACAAATTGTTGCTAATCACCCGGGCGACGCCGGGGCGGGCTGCTAGTTAATTGATATTTAAGAAAGCTAAAAATGATGGAATATCATTTCCTGTGCGTCGAGTAGAAATATGTCGCTCAATGTGACATCTCGTGTTGTTTTTGGCAAATGGTCAATTGACATTTATTTATGGTTTTTATTTTAAAGAATAAAAAAATTGTTCTGTAATAAATTTAATTTTGCTATACAGATCGCGTTAATCTAATACAAAGTACGTTTGAAACAATTTTTATGAATGATTATTGTCATATTTATTTGGGAATTTTAAAGAATCATATTTGTCATACTGTCATCATTCTATCTTGAGATATAAATATTTTTTATTCTATAAATCTTTGTTGGGTGACAACTTACCGATTTATACTATATCTACTTAATTTTATAGTTCCGAAATGTATGTATCGGAAACTTCATAAGTTCTATATCCTTAATAGTTAGAGCTAGAAATATAGTACTACATAGTAAATTCGTGAAAGTAATTAATGGCTTCAGAACCCTATTCTTTACGTGATTGGACCTTTGGCTGTTTTTTTAATACGCGCATATCACGGGCGAAGTAAACATCAAAAGGTGACAGTTTCTTTCGAAAAGCAAGCGTCGCCACGGGCTGCACATATGCTAATATGAATGAAGGATACGCAAACAATGATGTATATATATTATATAGGATCAGAAACCGACGAGCGATTCGTTTGAAGCGGTGTTTGTTCAACGCGATGAATGAGCCAACGGAAATATGAGTAAAAAATGTTGGCACGTCGCGTCGTGCGGACACCGTACAGGTTCACGGCTCGCGATGGACATTTGACATAATGTATAGTTAATATAATGGTTTCCGCTCATTTTGATAATTTATCGCGAGCCGACCTTGCCACGATTCGCTGGTAATTTCGACTTATGTCACACCCCGTTAATATTATAAACTAGCTTTTGCTCGCGACTTCTTTTTTCATTATTTCATCGCTCCTTTTAGTCGCAGCGTGATGTTATGTAGCCTAAAGCCTTCCTCAATAAATGGTCTAGTCAATAAAAAAAGAATATTTCAATTCGAACCAGTAGTTCCTGAGATTAGTGCGTTCAAACAATCAAACTCTTCAGCTTTATTATATTAGTATGTTATGAAAGTTAGTAAGATTGTATTTATGGATGCAAGATTGTTATTCTTTCACGCAAAAAAGGCTGGACCGATTTGCCGGTCCGGTGATAGCCGATTAACACAGAGGATACTTTATATACCGGTATTGCCCCGGGGAACGGGACCTATGCGGGGAACAAAAACAAAGTTTTACATTTATAAAATTAATAGGATAGGTAGTAGTATCTTCGGAACGCCTGTTTTAACACAGCGCCATCTAGTACAACAACAAAAAGAACTTTGGATAACAGCTTGCCTAAGATAGGACGTTTATGCCAGAATACTGAAACGCAACTTAAAATTAAGTACAACTTAAACCGGTCCGATCTGACAGTTCGCCATACAATTCTGTCAAAATTACGAGACTTAAGGCGTGCTTAAATTTAATTTGCGTATGAGTATATTTTGGCCATTAGTCGAGTAAGTCAAATACTTAATTTGGTTCCAGGTTTATGTGCTTGGATACAGTAGAGCAGTCAATTCGCAAGCTGCAAGAGGCGAAGCTAGAAATGGCCAACAACGTGCTGACGGGCGCCAGGCACAACAACGCGTCCAAACTCTCCATAGAGGACCTCAAAGTTCTCTTCAATATGGGATCCAGTTAATCCATACTACAGAAGTCAATACCATAAAGAAAATTCCATAAACAAATTTCAATATGGCGACTTCATAAAGGAAAATCGATATTTAAGATAATAAAAGAAAGTTTTTGAAATAATTAGTTTTAATAGAAATTTGTAGTAGACTGGTCTGTATAGTTTAACATTTTGTGGAGGAATAAATATTTGATTGATTCAGTTGAATTTGAATTGCTCTTGTATATAGTTTCAGTTTAAATTATTATTTTTTATCTACGTATTTTAAATATTTGAAAATGTGAAAATGTTGGTATAAATACTTTTTATGCAAAAAAAAACTTTGAAGACATCACTGAAAATATGTTATGTTTTTTTAATGTAGTAAAGATTTAAGTGGTTGTTAAAGTGAAAACTGTAACAAGATTTTTGTAGATATAAAAAAAAAATCATATTGTAACCTCATAGTTAAAAGAAGTCTTAAAATTAAAAATGTTAGAAAAGATTATTTTGTCGACCATACTTTCAAAATGTTATCCACTGTATTATAGATGTATGAATAATGATTATTTTAGTTTAACAACTTATTTTAATTCAAAGAAGCCTTATATACTTATTTGTACCAATACGTTTAATAAATGATTATTTGTTATACTAGTGTTTTATTTTTAACTTTGTTTAAAGGAATAATACATTTTATTAATAGCAGTAACCCGTGTAGATTCTGATACCGGTATAAACAGTCCCGGTCCACGGTATACGTGTCTGCATGCATAATTTTGGTCAAACTACTTAATAGTAGTTTTTGCGTAAAAAAATATTAAATATCCATACATTCTCACAGTTGCATATCTTTGTTTGATTAGCTACGCATAATGTGATATTCAGAATATTTTAAAATTGGGCCAGAAGATTATCTTTAAATTCATTCCAACAAAAAATTGCATCAATTCTTAAATCCTAATAAACGTTCGTCGGTGGTGCCATTCATTAGACGTTTTGAAACATTCAGAAATCATTATATTTCAACCAAACATAAAATATGTCTAAGACTCCGCCCAGACAACACGGCTGTCTAAAAATACTCTAGGACTTCGTCAGCGGGATTCACGGAGATCGCACGCTCGCTCCATATTATATTATTTAAAAATTATCATTATCGAAATTGTTAAGGAATGAGTAACGAAGCATCTTGCGCGGGCTCCGAGCCTCATGTCACACGGCGTCTATGTGCTACTTTGATGTTTTTCATCGGGGTTTTTTGCATATTTGGAGGTATGTAAACAATGGTTGTGTTTAGCAATGTTTTGAGGTACGACCTTGGTTGGAGGAAATAGATTTGAAATGCAGGTAACTGTTATAGTGATCACGCTATGCGATATACTTTACGGAACAATTTATTATGTCATTATTAGCCATTAAGAAAAATCTAAAATTTTTAGCTGTTTGAAAACTACTGATTTTATCAGTACAAAAAGTTAGTCTAGAGCTTTTCATTCTGACAATGTTTTATTTTAAACGAATTTGATTTCGTTCGAAAATCGTTATATTTGCTAATAAATTTAAGACTGATAATATTTTCCATACGTTTGTTTAATGTCGTTTAAGTAAAAAGAAAAATGTTTTTTCAGGCTATTTACTTGGACGCATGGCCCACAGTGAAATAAAACGGGGCAACATTATTTCAAATAACCTGACCGTTGCCGCGGAAAGTTTATTCCGAAAAGCAAAACGAATGTCGCCCAAGGCTGTGCATCACGCCGGCCCAGAGAAGATAACGTTGAGGATATTAGATATATTCCATTGTAATGCTACTGATTGTGGAGTAATTTCAAACTATAATATTGCTGATTTCGTGAAAACTGTAATAAACCAAGAAGTAAATAAATTAATTAGGTCGATATATAATGCGTCAGTCTACCTCGATTCGTTGAGGTGACATAAAATTTGGGGTTTATTTGTTTTCTCAGAATTGTTGTCAAGTTTCATCACTCGTATTCAAGTGGGTGATACCGAAATATATGTATGTACCTATACAAATAATAAAATAAGAAACATTGTTATTTAGATTGTTAAGCTTGTGTACAAATACCTATATAGTTCAAAGATTAATAAAAGTGAAGTAATTGTTAATATAGTTTAGGAATTGGCGAAGTTTTTTAATAGAAAATTTTTATATTTTAAGCATTATAGTTATTATTAATAGTAGTAGTTGTGTATTTTATTTATCCAATCAAAAACATAAATGTAAAATGAGAGCCAAGTTCAATATTATGATAAATGCCTTAGTTGTTGACTTCAACGACAAAAGAAGTGGTTAAAATACGCCGCGCCGTGTACTATGGGCCTCATGAGCTTTGATTACTTACTGATTCTTACATCCATCCAGGTAAAAGAACTAATTAGGTAATTTATGTTAACGTGTTTATAATATAATCATATATTTAAAAATTGCCAGTTTTTTATTTATACCTTAGTATTCGTCCAATTACCTATCTCGATAAGAAATTTTAACTCTCATAATCATCATCAAGTCATCTGGAACTGGGTTAGAGTTTCGATCTGACGATCGCTTGGCGCAGTGGTAGCACAACTGCTATCTGCGCGAAGGGTTGTGGGTTCGATTCCCACACCGGAAAAATATATTTGTATTTTTCTGGGGTCTGGGTGTTGCTATGTTTTGTATACATGAATTTACAAAAGAAAAGTATGTATATGTAATTTATTCCGTTATCTAGTTGCCATAATACAAGCTTCGTCTTAGCTTCGAACTAGTTGGCGCTGTGTATAAATGTCCTGAAAATATTTATTACTATTTATCTGCCTTCCGAACCGGTGGTAAATGTTTTGTAATACCATGAAGATTCAAAAGTGTTACTTTATGTAGCCTTATTGAATAAAGATACTTTTGACTTTGACTTTGGTCAGTCAGTCAGTCAATTATAGAAATGAGGATTATTGGACTTTAATATCTAAATATAAAATAACCGCTTGAGATAAGCTTATGAAATTTAGACCAAATATGTATCTTGTAAATCTTGAAACGTTTATGTTAAATAGTTTTTGATTTATGACTGAGTCAAAAGTGGCTTCAAATGGTTCATGTACATATAATATACATCATACACAGTGCGGCTCGCCGGTTCTGTTTCTTGAACTTGGCTTGACTCGCTACCGCGTGTCGATCGAAAAATAAATAAAAAATGTTTCTTTCTATTGCAAAATAATCCTAGTATTTATAAAATTTTACATAACTGTAATATTTTTATATTTGAACATTGAATAGCAATTGAAACTAGTTGTCTGATAAACATAAATTAACTCTCCATTAGATAGGATCTTTTATATTCTGACTTATTGTTAAATTTTACTCGAGGTTATTAACCTCAACCATCAGCCATTGTGGGCAATAGCAATGAACTTGAACTCCGACAAGTAGCCAAGTACATAATTCTTTATATTTGAGATGTTTAAATTTAGATTTGCATTATTAGCCACGTTCTGTGTAATGGAGTATTTGCTATATTTTTAGTTATAAAACGATGGCTAACTCAATTTTCATGCTCTTCACATGTGAATTATGTATTTCTATGTCTCAAGCTCTCAAATTTATGTAGCAAACCTCACAAAAATCGATTTAGTGGTTAAGGCAATAAAAAAGTTAAAAGCATATTGAACATATTCATATTTTGACCTTCCTCCTTATAGCCCTTTCTTTTTAGCGTGATGGAAAGACAGACAGTTACTTTCGCATTTATAATATTAGTATGGATTTAAAGTCTGGACTACTGTAATATGACAATCGTAGGTGAAGAGGAATTAAAATAAAACAGCTATTTTGTAACCACTTTAATTATTTATTACTCTTTGACACTAAACAGTTTTTAGCCAGTTCACAGCTAAACACAACAACGAGATAGTTTTGTCCAGATAATAAATTATCTTCGTTCACCCTGGAGGCCAATACCTGCAAAACAAATCAATTTGAAATCGTGTGTGCGGAACTAAATTATACGAAAAATGTGACCGGCGCCGTTTGGACGATACACAATATGTATTGGTGCGCAAAGCCGAGCTGGCTCGTGTCGGTGGCGGCGCCTGCGCAGTGCGCCCCCGGCCTCGGTCGTGGCGCACTAGCGTGTCGCTGAACACACGTGCTGGTACTGTTTATGTATTCATTCGTAATCGTAATTCCAGAGGGCGGCCGTTCGCAAACGTCTCCATAACCGTACTTACGATCAAGCGTCGCTGTCTTCTGGCGCCTGCCTACCGGCCGCGCGGGCCGCACTAACGTCTGACCGAGTCGCACGCGCGTGCGCCAGCGCTACGTGAGCGCACATACGGAGCGGGCTCCGAGGCCGCGACCGAACGCACTGTGCCTAACCGTCGCCGGCGCTTTGCCCTAATGCTCTGATCGTTTCGCTTCGCTTACACTGTGATACTACACAGCTATCTATCCTGCAACTCAATCACAAGTTATTCCACATTCCGGAAGCCGGGATGGAGGCGGGGGATGAGAGGGAGCGGGGGGAGGGGCGGAGCACGGATTCGAACTGAAACACTGAATTTAAAACAAGTGGTTTAATCTATCTTAAAAAATACATCTTAGAATACCTTACAAACTTATTGCTTAGACGCCAACCGGGAACGATTGTGTCTCGTCACGTGCGACGGTAATGAAATGCCGAAATGATTTCTTAAAAGCGATTTACATGATTACGAGTCGATACTTAGGCTAGGGTGTTCGACCCGCCGGGGGGGACAGACGCATC
Source organism: Eurema hecabe (assembly GCA_026213755.1). Classification (NCBI taxonomy): domain Eukaryota; kingdom Metazoa; phylum Arthropoda; class Insecta; order Lepidoptera; family Pieridae; genus Terias; species Terias hecabe. Next base: position 1,482,147 of record JADANM010005263.1, on the reverse strand, counting down.
GGGTATCGTCGAGCGCGTGCGGTCGGGGACGTGTACGTGGGTCGTGGGTGCGTGTCGGCTGCGGCGCGGCGGCGCGGCGGGTGGCGGTGGCGGTGGCGGTGGCGGCGGGTGGCGATGGCGGCGCTGGCGGCTAGACGAGCGATATACAGTTTTTGTTGGTGCGCTGGTTGAGGGGCCGGCGTCCGCCCGGCGCCGCCGCTCCGCCCGCGCTAAACACAAAAGCCGCTTAGCATTTCCGCCGCCGCTGCGCCTAGGCTTACGGATAACGTTGCGTTTGTGCGTAGCTGCAAACGAAAGGAACGTCAGCGCTCCGCGGCGCCCGGAGCTGTGCGCACTCGTCTACCGATTACGAACCGCCATTGCATACTCGATCGGTTCTCAATTGGGAGGTACGAATCGTTCAATCAAGTTACAATTACTCCCTACCGGTCAGAAATTTACTCATACTGTACTGCTCGTTGTGGGAAATTTACTGTGAAGCTACTTTAGTCTGGAGTAAGCTTTGTTACGCATGTACTTGGTAATTTATAGCTTAGCGATTTGTCTCAAAAATTCCGTAAAGATAGTGAAGGCAGTTTGGAAATGGAGTTGATACCGACATATTCCTCACGAAATAGCCGCATGCCACGTATGTTGTGGAATCAATGTATGTATATCTTTCATTCAATTTGGTTTCCGTGTGTTAGACTCAAACGCAACCTTTGAATATTATTTTGTATTTAAAGTGGTATAAATTAAGTGAATTGTGCTAGTGAGAAAAACGAGAATTTGTAAACGACAGTAGTGTGACCTTATTAAATTAAAAACAGTAATACTTAGAAATTCAGGATATAGTCTTTAATTTTAAATAATTTTCATTGATAAATTTATTAAAAAAAATATTTTTAAAATTGATGAGTATGAATGATAATGACTGGTGCAACTTATAAAGAATTAAACACAAATGCTAATTAATAATTAATTATATATCATTAATTCTTCTAAGTATTACTGAATCCACATATTCCATGACTCACTCTTTAAAATGGTAATAAGAAAGCTATTATCAATTTTAGATCAATGGAAATAATGTTAAAATAATGAAATTAGCTAGTTGACAAAGTTTTGAAACCTTTTTTTTGTTTAATTCTTAACTCTTTATATATTTGTCCGAAATTCTAATTAGAAAATCTTATGCCAAAATAAGGATAATTCAACATTGACCAATCCTACACTTTTGTGTCAAATGATAATCGATCAAGTCATATTTTTCCTTAAATAAATGTAATCATATGATGCTGCTACTGGTTTAGTAATCTATACTAACATTATAAAGACTTAAAGTTCGTGTTTGTTAAATTGTAAAGGGATCTAGATCTATTGAACCAATTTTAAAAATTCTTTCACCATAAATAAAGGATTATTTAATAATAAAAGGATTATTAAAGTTTTGCCCAACAAAGTGGGCACGGGTCAGCTAGTACTCTTATAAAAAATCAGCTTGTACTGTAGATAAAAACAATAACATTTAACTAAACTTTGTCAAATAGCCAATTATTAGTAAAATATGTATGCAATATGTATTATATTACATACATATTTTTATAAATTTTATTTTGGTTTTATTATGATGAATATGTATATCACAATGCTATTTTGCAATCTAGCATGATAACACTTTTGATTGGCAAAATATCACATGTGATAAGTTTTAATATTAAGAATGACACATTCTAAAGAGCAGTCAATAGGGCGACTAGATTTGGGTGACACACTGGAAGCTGATAATAAATGTGACAAAAGATGCTTACCGTCCCATGGGGGCATACTGCTGGGCATAGGGGTCTCTGTCGTAGCCAGCCACTGCACCACCGCCGCGCCTGCAAGATTGTTGTTAATATATGAGTTCAATGTAAAGTCACTCCATACGAAAAAGTAACTAAATAGATTCGAATATTTTTTATTTATTTCATGTAAAATAATATCAAGCATACTCACATTGGAGGCGGTGTCCTCCTACTGTACATATCACCGTTGCCCATGGGGGCGGCCCTCGGGGGAGCTCTGTCGTAGCCGGACGCCATGGGCATGGGCCCGCCGCGCATGCCCCCGCGCCGGTCCATCATGTCCCGCTCGTCGGGGTACATGGGCGCGCGCCGCTCGTCAGGGTACATGGGCGCCATGTCGTCCACTGCTCCGTACCCGCGCCTGTCGTCGGGGTACATCGGCGGCGGCGCTCCGTACTGGTCCCTCGCGCCGCGCCCGTCCATCAGCGCGAAGCCCCGGCGGTCCTCGCCGTAGCCGTTGTATCTGTCGTCATAGCCGCCCATTGGTGGCCGGTCCATCCCGCGGTCGTACGGCGCTCCGCCGCCCATACCGTTCCTCATGGACATGCCTCCGCCGCCCATGGGAGGCCCGCGCATGTCGCCGCCGCGCATGGGCCCCATGGGGCGCGAGTCCCTCATGGGCGGGTAGGGCGCGTCCCTTGGCGGGCCGCCGCGCATCGGGCCTCCGCCGCGCCGGTCCATGCCCCTCATGCCGCCTCGCATGCCGCCGCGGCCGCCGCCTCCGCGCTGCCCGCGCTCCTTGATCCTGCCCCGCTCTACGGTGATGACGCCGCCGTTGAACGTGGTGTTATGGAGCGCGCGAATCGCCGCCGACGCTTGGTCCTCCGTCTGCATGTGCACGAAGCCGCATCTGTTCATGATGTCGCATTCTGTGACCACTCCGAATCTTTCGAACAATTTTCTCAAATCTTCCGGCTTCGAGCCCTGCGGTAGACTTCCCACGAATACTTTGGTTTGCTAAAATAGACGCAATTGTTAAAAACATCGTTTACGTAACGCTACAAGTATGATTGTAAATACGGACTTACCGCGACCATTTTGATTACTGTTTTACTTATTTAACTAAACACACCTATTTTCACTTGCACACATAAAACAAAGAACCGTTCACTAACAACTAGCCAATCTTTTAGCAACAAAATGGCGGGCGCGTGGCGCGCGGTGAAATGAAAATGAAGGCCGGCCGGAATGACGCCTTAGTAAATGGCATAGTATTGTCATAAATTGCTTAGCTGTCAAAGTTGTCATATATTATGATCTCTGATTGGAGGAAAATTTGGACAGGGTCAAAGAACTTTAAAAATCGACACTGTAATTGGGCAAAATTGTTCCTAATTTTAAAGTTCACCAATGGAGAATAGCATCATAAAATTTTTGGCGAGTTATTACTTATGTTTCTAAAATGCCATAGATGATAGAACATAGACGCGTATGAAACATTCGTTTAAAATTAAAATATCTACTGCCTAGGTATTTAGAATTTAGCAACTATGCCAAAATCTGAGTAATGTATTTTATTAAAATATATGTAATATGTTACAACCGAAGTGAATAATATTAAATTAGGTTAATCAATAAACAAAAGGATATTTTAATTCAATAAAAAATGTTATAGCTGAGATACTACTGCTTATATACTTTAAATTAATTATCAAATTTCCTAATGGCTGCTCCGTAAAACGCTTCTCTAAAAAGAATATAATAATTTGGATGAAATTTAAAAGTATGTTATATTATAATATAGTATATAGCATAAATAATACTTGATTGGATCCTACGTGGGATCATGGATGGCTTGTGGAAGTTAAATATAATTAATGTCCATCTGATATAAGATGACTTCTGATGAATAGATACCTATTTATAAGTATTTTTATTACTTCTTAAAAACTTAAACTTAACTTAAAAACTTAACCGAGATTTAGTCATATGACGTCACTTCTATGCACGTTTTCTACTAAGATGTGACGTTTGTTCTTACGACACGGACCAACTATTATCCTATTTTCATGTGGAAATATTTTTTATAGGTTCTCGCTCTCTAGTTTCAGTTTTGCACAAAATTAAATTATTAGTTTCTTTTCAATTGTATATATCGCTTTTTACCCTTATAGAAATAAACAGTAGCATAAGAAAATGTTGCCAGACGCCAGTGCGAACATGATGACGTGCAACTCGTAAAACCAATATGTACGTGACGTCATAGTTACATGTTAGTCATGTTACTGCTATTTTATGCATTTTGGTAAACCATTGTTCACGATCATCATGATGACTTATAAATAATATTAGAAAAAATGTGCACACTTAAATTAATATAATAAATATTGGTTTTGATGATATCCTTAAAATTAAATTAAATAATTTTAATTCAAAGAAAGGTTGAAGGAAAATAAAATTGCATATAAGTACTCACAGCTTTTATTTAGCATATTCAAAATATATTTTCAGAGATAAATTTTTTCTCATCGTCCGCATCACACATTTGTAGGCACTAAAGCGAAGCAGTCCTACATTTTATTTTTAACGCTGGTCTTCATAATTTCCTCATATTTCTTACTTTAAAATGTTTCTAAGGAAATTTAGAAAAGCCAAATTGGTGTAAAGTAGCCAATATAGATAATCGCGTTATTCCATCACACCACTACAAATAATTGAATATTTTTGCCTATCTAATTTGAAAACATTACTACTAACTACCTATGTCGGTTTGTAGCTTAAACTTTGTTAATACAAAGTTACATACCATAGATAATCAACTTGTAAAAATTAGATACCATTGACAATTTTTAAATAAATATAAGAGAATAAACTTCACAAAAAACTAACAAAATAAAATCTTATTCTAATACTATAAATTAAACGAAATTTCAAAATAAGAATCAGCTGAGCTGCCAACAAAATTATTTGGTTTAAAATGGTATTCTATTTGACAAATGCTAAAATAACTCTGTATGGTAAAAAAACTATTTGTTACAGAAACTATACATTACTTTAAAAATAATACAATCGATTAAAAACAATTCTACACTTTATAAAGCGTACACCAGACCCGACTAGATAATATAAATCACGGTATTTTATCATAATTTCATAAATGAAGCACATTCGTAAATATCATAATTGATTTCAATAATATTTAAAATACATATATTATATTTTAAGAATCAAAAAAATTTAAACATAGAATGATTTATGAATAACTAGCAAGCCTGAACTTCAAAATTAACTATATGTACATGCTGTAAAATATACGTTAAAATAGTGATGAAATATATTATGTCTACGCTAGTCGCTAGCTGTATCTACAAATTTATTATAAAAGGCGATCCACATTAACCACAATATGATGGATATTTGAAAATAATATTAACACAAATAATTATATTTATATGGTCAGAACTTTCGTAGAGTCAATACAAAAAATTTTTTTTTAATTATTCTAACACATTGCCTTTAATTTCTGAAATTAGGTTACACATCCTCCTTTTTGAAGTCAGCTTATACAATAGAAAAAAGCGAAAGTAAATATCCAGAATATTGCTTTTTTTAATGATTTATCTAATTGTTCGTTAAGATTAGCACCTTTAGTATTCCTTATAAAGATCTTAAAGGGCACCCCAATCTTTTTATATTTATAATGAATAAGCTTTTATTGCAACACTTCTTTTCAGAAATTTCTTCTATTAAAATAAGATTAGATTGAGTAGTATTTGAATATTTTATTACGTATTATAATGTTGTTTAATGCACTTACTAAAACTATGTAAGTTTTATGACTAGATTTCCATGTAAAAATACTGTTTTATAATATTACCACATTCTAAGGCGACGTGCAAAACTATATTTTTATATTAAAAGGTGACTGTAATTACTATAGTTTTAATGTTTTTTATTAATTTTACGGTTTTATAAAAATAGTGTAGGGATTGGAAATGGGCTGGCAGGGCAGTTGGTGCAAATATACCAGGAATTGGATATAACTACTAAATACAATACTATTATTGTTAGTCTTTGTTAAAAAAAATTGTGACAGGAGTAAAATGGCGGGAAAGTTGGGGATTAGTCATTATTATCTGTGACATTTGTAATTAAATATTATTACTATAAATGGTAGTTTTTTCAACCATTCAATTTCTTGAGATAAAATTTAAACTGACAAATATTAATAAGCTACTATATAGTAATGGCAGTTATTAGGTAAAAGGTAATAAAAGGAAACAGGAAGGAAAAGGGTATTTTTTTATTTTATCATTAGGTTTGTACTTAAACTACTGAATTAATATTTCGTTTCATCGACAGAAATAAGAATGATACATGAGTTGATTTTACTTTTGAGACAGTTACAACGTGGTACGATCACTGCAAAATGTGTGAAATATTAATTCAAATTTATTTATAATAAAGAAGAATGTATCGATCACAATGTTAAGTACATTTTTAATACTGATATTGGTTTATCGGTAGCTTGGTCTCTATTGGAGATGGAAGTTGTATATGTGACCTATGTAGTAATTGAACAATGTATTTTTATATTGCATTTGCACTATAAGTATATTTTTAACTTCACCCTTGCATGCTTTTCTTTCTAGTTTTCTATTTTTTCTCTACTCTTTGAACTTTCATTTTTCAATTTTTATATTGACTAATGAGAGTTTACTCTATGGTTGTTCGCTTCCATTTTTAAATCTTTTATGAATTTTGAGGTATATATTCTTTGTGAAAAGAGATCCAATAACAATCCATGGATTCTTTTCCTTTCAACATTTTCATATCTGTATAATGTGTATGAGGTAGCGTATGGCAACTATGTCAGAGCATCACTATGAGATTCTTTGTTTGTGAGAAATGATCCAATTATAATCCAATTCAAATCAGATGTATCTATAAAGGTACGGCTACGAGCGTGCGTATTTGATGGCAACATTGTGTGGCTTCTCCTCCTTGAGGGAGTCCTTGAGCACGATGTCGGAGGTGGCGTAGGGCGGCGGCGGCGGGCTCTCCGCCTCCGCGGCCGCGCTGGAAGACTCGGATCTGGACACGTCCGGGGTTGGTCTGCAAGTTTGGATACATGTCCATTAGATCCTATAGCATATTTGATGTTGCCTTTTAAAAATATACTTCTTATTGCTATTTTACAATTGCATTTTTTAAAACTGAATGATTTATTTATTTATTACACTTCGTTAAAACATTAGGTACAGATATTTAATACAGTAAAAAAGTTAACGCTAACTGGCGGCCTTATCACTACTCAGTGATCTCTTCCAGGCAACCACAAAAGAAAGAAAAATGCAAGAGATTAAAATACTTATTTTCGGCGGAATGATTATAGATTTTAGTTTAGTGTTGGTTTTGTACCGCGTTGAGGCGTGCGGCACGTGCGGCACACTCACCGGTACTTGCGGCAGTTGAGCGGCGCGACGGCGGCCAGGTGCCGCAGCAGCGTGTGGCGGCTGGTGCGCGCGAGGCGGGCGGGCGGCGCGTCCACGCACAGCGCGCTGCGCGTGTCGCCCAGGAACGTCGCCACCCAGTTGTCCGAGCGCAGCACCTGCAGCAGCACGTCCTCCAGGTCCGCCTCGCTGCAAACGACAAATGTATGCGTAAAAAACTATACCTTTTGCAATATAAATGTTGTAAAAAACTTGATTAACTGTAATACTGATGAATCTATAGTGAGGCATGAATAAACGAGTGAGGCAATGAGTTGGTAAAAGTACGTGATGAACTAGTGAGCGATTGAACTAGCGACTGAATGAACTAGTGAGCGAGAAAAATAGTGGCCGAATGTAATAGTGAGCGTATAAAATAGTGTATGAATGAAATAGTGAGCGAATGTCCTAGTGAGTGAATGTCCTAGTGAGCGAGTGAACAAGTGAGCGAGTGACTGAACGAACTAATACCGACCTGGCGGCGTACAGGAAGTGCGCGAAGTGAATGTTGGAGACGCAGCCGTCGCGGTCGGCGCTGTCCGTGTAGAGGTCGGTCTCGCGGTAGTACATGTAGAGGAAGTCGTTGAGCTGCTTCGCGATGATGGCGCACCGGTCCTTGTCGCACATCTTCGCGGAGGGGCCCTGACGCCGCGGTACAGCATTACACGAGACACGAGACATGAGATACGAGACACAGTGAGGTGCGAGAGAGACGTCTCTCGTGTCACGATACTCTAGTCACTGTTTATACAGTGTGTTACAAAATACGTGTCCGATCCGAAAACCTCTTACTCTATATCGGTTATAGGTCCTTATTGTAATATCGTTTTAAAAATATAACACAATTATTTTTTTTCAAACAAAAAATAAACTAAAGTTACATGGCAACACCGTCTCGCATTCACGTGCTCGAGTATTGCCAGCATTTGTGAATTTCCTTGATATTGTGGAAATTTTTCACAAAAAAAATAATTTTTAAAACTTTATTGCATTGTTATTTTTAGATATGGTATTTTATTAGATTTATTTCGAAAAATACTCTTGAAGATCGGACACTGTTTTGTAACACACTGTATAATCACTAGTCGTGCGCCGCGGTTTTACCCGCATAGTTCCCGTTCCCGGGGCAATACCGGGATGTAAGCTATCCTATCTTTTAAGTTGGATCAAACTGCACACGGTGTGCAAATTTAATTAAAAATCGGTTCAGTAGTTTAGTAGTCAATCGCGGACAAACAACGTGACACATAATTTGTTTAATATGTATATGTATTATAATTTATTTTATTAAGACTAGTCGTGCCCCGCGTTTTTAATCGCGTTATTTCCGTTCCCGGGCCAATACCGGGATTAATAATAACCTATATGTTAATCAAGGGTTTAAATCTAGCTACATGCCAAATATCAGTCGAATCCATTCAGTAGTTTTTGCGTGACAGAGCAACAAATAATTTGAATATTTCATATTAGTATCATAATATATCACAATCATATTAGTACGATAATCAATGCTATTTTTTTGCTGTTTTATTTTAAATAGATGAAGTGGGAAGACGAGCTGGACGCACTCCTGATGGTAAGAGTAACGCCAGCCCATAGCCAATGCAGTGCTACCCGGAACTTTGCTATAAACCTAAATTCCGGACAGGGCTGCACTACACCGACGCTCCCCACTGGTACAGTCAACAACAAGTTTATGAAGGCATTCGATAACACATAACAATATACAAATACTACATACATGACACAATAAAACAATATCACATTAAAACCACACCAGTTAACATTATCAGTGCAAGCAGGTAAGCCCTGGGTTAATATACATTATATAATTAATATAAAAAGCCAAATATTAACTAAAATCAGGCAAACCTCCTCTTCCCAATTAAAAAAAAAGTCTTTTACTACATGTTAATAGTGCGCAAACGCAGACTTTGATTTATCGATACCTTTTTTCATATATAATGTATATATTTTTAATTCCCAAAGTATTCAATAAATTGAAATCTTTTAAGAGGAGCTAGTGTCAATAAAAACCTAAGTAAAAATTTAATAAAGTAAAAAAAAATTATTGGTGTAAAAATTGGATAGATAGATTTTAAATAAATATATGGTGAGCGCATCTCGCCCTCAAACTTAAAAGTTTAACGAGGTTTATATGCAACTTCATATTTGTATCTTTTGTTGATTAATAAAGTAAGCCGCCCCCGCGGGGGGGCGCCCCCCCCCCCGCAGTGCGCGCATGCGTACACGTGGTCACCTTTACATTGTAGGGCATGCGCAGCGAGGCGGAGGCGCGGCGCAGGAAGCGCAGCACGAGCGCGGCGTGCGCCCCGCCCCCCCGCGGTGCGCGCATGCGTACACGTGGTCACCTTTACATTGTAGGGCATGCGCAGCGAGGCGGAGGCGCGGCGCAGGAAGCGCAGCACGAGCGCGGCGTGCGCCACGCCCAGCTCGTTGCTCGGCGACGAGATGCGCTTGAGCACGTGCGTCAGGTACAGCCCGAACGCGCGCCGCCCCTCGCCCATGCTGCGTGCGCAACGACAGATTGTAATCTACCGTATTTGAATTATGCGTTAAATTGTAAACTACATTTACACTAGCGTCCAATAGCTCGCTATCTTGCCGTATATAATATTAGAAGCTGCGTCTCGCGGTTTTACACGCGTATTAATAGTTCCCGGGCAGTACCGGGATGGAAGGTACATCATACATCAAGTTGGATCAAAGTGCACGCGGTGTGCAAATTTTATTAAAAATCGTTTCAGTAGGTTAGGAGTCAATCGCGAATAAAACGTGACACGTAATTTATATAGTATATATGTATTTGTGCGTGTATACTATACATATGTATGTATGTGTATGTGGATTGGACCTTGCGTCAAAATGCGTGCGTGTGTGTGTGTGTGTGTTTGTGTGTGTGTGTGTGTGTGTGTGTGTGTGTGTGTGTAAACTCACGTGAGCTTCAGTCCATCGGCGAGTTGCCTCTTGATGAGGTCCTTAGCGCGTCTGGCGTCGCGCGGCGGCGCGACCAGCTCGCCCGTGGTGCCGATCTGCACTGCTGGTGCCGCACCAGCAATGGACACCGCTTCGTAGCGTTTCAGTCTGATTCCATAAACATAATAAATGTACATTTGCAGTGACATAGGAAATATTTTTATGGGTTAATATTTTGAGCATAACACAAAAAATCCTGTTGACGCATCTGCTCGAATTCATATATACACCTTGAAGTGAAGTTTGGAACTTTTGCAGGTAGATTAGATTCATTTTATTTAAAAAAAAGACCAACTATCTATATAGTCTAGTTTTTTTTATATATTTTTATTTATATTAGTAGCTATTTGACCGCGATCTTGCCTTATCGTAAGCGAGTCATGTCTGGTTAGGTGCCTATTCACCCTAACTATGACTACTTACATAATAAAATAACTATGATTAAAGGTATATTTGATTTCGACTCTCAATGGACACACGGGGCGATGGTGGTATGTTGAGGGAGGAGTGATGGCAGGTGCCAGACATTCTACCTGAACAGTGATGTGCAAATGTCACTGTGCTCCGGTCTGAAGGGCACTGTAGCCAGCGAGATTACTAGGCTCATGAGTCTTAACATCTTATGACTCAAAGTGGGGAGCGTCAATGTAGTGCACCCCTGCCTGGAGCGAAGTTCTGGGTAGCACTATATTGGTTATGGGCTGGCGTTTCTCTTACCATCAGGAGGGCGTCCAGCTCGTCTCACCACTTCATAGAATAAAGAATAAAAAAAAACCTCTGGGGCGTGTCGGTGAGGCTGGTGGCGACGGTGGCGTGTTGGAAGTGGGGCAGCACGTGCGAGTGCACCAGCAGGTTGTAATTGTGCTGCACCACCGTGTACGGCACGTTGTTGTTCAGCGACGTCGAGCACACCGGGATGCCGGACACCGGGTCTGTTACGAACATTGCACATAGTACACTGGCCTAGTTTCCAATTACAAAGCATAATGCGACTTTTCAATCAATGTTAAATTAAAGGAAGAAATTGTTAATTTTCTGTCACTGCACATGTAATTGCGTGCATCAAGCGAAAGCACTACTTAGTACTTTTAAGAGTGCTCGATGTATGAATAACGAAAGATGTAGTCAAAACATTCCACATGCGGAAAAATGCTTTAACTGAAATATTAAGCTAAACACTTTATTTATATTTTTTTAAATGTATCCAATTACCCAATAAGCCGACTGGAAGAGTAATTTCGAATATGTACTGTTTGAATCTATTATACATTTAAAAACTCACCCAGATACTGCGAGTACTTCTGCCACGAGTTCTGGCTGGGGAAGATCCGCACGAAGCCGCCCCGGCGCGCGTACTGCGCCCGCACGGCGCGCACGATGCGCAGCTCCTCGCCCGTCAGCACGTTGGCCAGCGGCGACTGCAGCTGCGCCTGCGCCTGCGCGCCCCCCGCCGTCGCACCCCCCGCGCCCGCGCCCGCGCCCGCGCTCGTGTTCTTACCGCGCACGCTCACGTTCTCCGCTGAGTGGACGCGCCGGCACTGTATTAGAATAAGAAGGTGCTCATTAAGAATGAAGAAGAATTATTGAATTATTTTATTACGATTTTGAAGTTGAATATTAAAATATTATATTTGGTTGTTTTTAAAATATTTACGCTTTAACGTTTCTCTAAGCTTGTAACATGTTAAATTGCGGAGTAAGTTCATATATATGATATGGTTAATTCTTTATTATTGTTGTATGGCTAGTGTCGGTGCGTGCACGCCCGCACGCGCGCCCGCACGCACGCACGCACGCACCGCTCCGATGCGCATCTTGAGCGAGGCGCTGGGCGCGGGCTCGTGGCGCGACATGGGCACGGCGGGCAGCCCCACCAGCGTCAGCGTGTCGGCCAGCAGCGCCGACTTCACGCGCGCGTCCAGCGGCGACTCGCACGCGAGGCTGCGCACCACACACAAACACATTTAAAAAACTTCTGCCTACAGCTTATATAATCAAAGTGATTAGACATTGTATCACCGTCCCACAGAAAGCTGGCATTCGGCGAGTGGAAACATCGGATGCTCGTTTTGCCTTGTCTTTAAAGCCCAATAACGACGAGGTAACCTAATCTAGACACGCGGTAGCGTTCAAGAAACGGAACTGGCGAGCCGCACCGTTTGAGCCGCACCGTTTGTAACATTACACGAACAATTTGGAGCCACATTTGACTCCCTAATAAATTAGAAACTATTTCACATAAACGTATCAAATTTGGCTCATATATTGAGATTTGTTCTAAATTTCATAAGCTTATCTCAAACGGTTATTTAGATATTAATGTCCAAAAATCCTTATTTTTATCATTGACTGACTGACTGACCCATAGATCTAAACTGTAACCCAGTTCCAGATGACCTAGAGAGTTTAAATATGGTATTGGGATAGGTTATTAGATGAATACTAAGGTATAAACAAAAAACTGGCAATTTTTAAGTAATGAGTTTCTATTATGAACGCTTATCATAAATATCTAATTAGTTCTTGTACCTAACTATGGAAGTAAGAATAAGTAAGTTATCAAAACTCATGAGGCCTATAGTATACGGTGTATTGTAAACGCGCCGACGACGCGCAGATAATGTGCTTCAAACGCAATTTGAACGCAATCTTGTAACCTAAGCACTCGGGGCGATCGTGAAACGCGCCTCTACTAATATCTGACTGACGCACGTAGATTTTGCGTTTTGATCACAGACTTCTTTTCTTCAGTTGCACAATGGCCTCGGTTGAGACAACACTGCTAACGTTGGCTTTAGTACTTCTTTAAAAAAAATGTAAATTTACGTTAATAGTAGGCCTTACAAACGTAAATTTAATTAGGCATCACAAACAGAAATTTAAATAGGCCTCACAAACGTAAATTTAAATAGGCCTCACAAATGTAAATTAA